>PKRV01001140.1:335953-411056 GCA_003709505.1 Hyphantria cunea
AATAAATTAAATTGTAGTGACTATTTATATTTGATTAAACGCTTTTTACTAAATGCATGTGTCTTGTCTTGTGTGTACTAAATGCATGTGTTTTGTCTGTCTCTCTGTTTGTTACGGTTTCTATCTGGAACGAGAGGACTAATTTTGATGGGACTTTCACTTGCTAGCTGATGATGTAATGAGTACCTTAAGCTACTTCTCTTTAGACTAGCTTTGATCCGCAGCTTTTCACGCGGTTGTTGTTATACCGCAGGGCTCAGCTAGTCCACAATATGATTGTGAATTCGAAAGGAACTCTGTCTGTTTGTCCGTTACGTTTTATCTTTCTTACAACAAAACCGCTCATCGATGTCAATGAAATTAAGAATGGAATATTTTGATTTTTAAGCAAGGACACGGGTTATTCTTTATCGCTTTAACCAACAAACACGCGAGCGGAGCTGACAATAGCTATCGTATTCATAAACTTGACATAGATTGTCTCACAATCTGTACATCTATATCTCAAATATTATATGCGTGAGTATACTCGTATGACTAAATTCGTCCTGAATGGCTGAACCAATTTTATTGATTTTTTTTGTGCTTATTCTTGATGATTCGAGGATGGTTTTGACAAAAAAAATATTCGACCCGCGGTGTTAAGTTATAGATATAGAGATATAGATTCGAACTTTATGCATATAATTATTTCTTTTACTGTTTAAAGGAATTTGGTAGTGGCTCGACGTGTATGTCGGATAAAGCGGGAAAAACTAGACTGTGTTGTTCTGATGTATGAACGATATTAAAGTTTCATATAAATCTGTTCAGTAGTTTTTGCGTGAATGAATAACAAGCGTCTTTACATCCTCACACTTTCGCATTGTTAATTACCCGATTGCGAAAAAAGGAGAGTTACGTTTTCCGAGTGGATATTTATGTTTGTATGTATATTTCTTTGGCGTACCCCAAAGCATGGCTTGTATTCTTATGTGAGGGGTGTCAATACATATGTCTTAGTCGTGAGATTGACACTTGGTACATCAAATTAAAAAAAACACAATTTAATACTTACAGTTCTCAGATATTGACGCAGTCGTATTTTATTTTTTGAATAAATTTACTTAAATTAGTCGTGTTTTTTTGGTAGCTTTTCTCATTTATTTATTCTTTTACAGCGCAACTTTTTCTCTAGAATACGGTACGATCAGTTGAAACAAGAAGACAAAGGAATACGAGATTCAGTGCAGTCATCAGACGCTGGTCCATCAGCGCCCTCAGAAGGAGATGAGGAAGATGAAACAACACAACTGTCACAAAATGTTCAT
Organism: Hyphantria cunea; assembly: GCA_003709505.1. Classification (NCBI taxonomy): domain Eukaryota; kingdom Metazoa; phylum Arthropoda; class Insecta; order Lepidoptera; family Erebidae; genus Hyphantria; species Hyphantria cunea. The sequence goes on from PKRV01001140.1 coordinate 337,264, forward strand.
TTATTTGAAATGAAAATTTGAATTTTTGACACCAATAAGAATGTTAATGTAAATGCGACCTTAACAGAAAAAGATTCAGAGTATAATTTCGCTCATTTAGCATTAAATTTGTCTTCATTATCAGTATATAATTAATTCGTAATTAAAATAATGTTGATAGGTTGTGTTGCACGTAAAATATTTTCTTTGAAGTGATTTATATTGCGTCATATAATGTATGAAAGTTAGTGCCTATGTAATAATAGAAAATACATTTTAAATTGTGCTTTTTTTTCATTCGGAGAATTTTCAACATCATCACGTTACGTCAACAACCTTTAAAGTCCACTGCTTAACGAAGACCTCTCCTAGGAAAGGGGTTTAGTCTACTATTTATACTAGGCTAGACCGCAGGGTTATAGGTTTTTTTTTTTTGGGATAGGGGGCAAACGAGCAGACGTTTCGCCTGATGGTAAGCGATTACCACCGCCCATGGACACCCGTAACACCAGAGGCGTCACAAGTGCGTTGCCAGCCTTGGGGGATGGGGAGGGGATGAGAGGAAGGGTTGGATTATGGGCCTCCGGTATCCTCACTCACTCGGTGAAACACACCGCAGGTTTATTTCAAGAAATATATCTATTGGCAGTATACCTCTCTAGTCGCCACTTTTGACGCCCATAGTTCACGCTCGCGGTCACTATTAGATTTGAACAGACCGTGGCAACAAGCGATATAACTCATTGGAATCATCGGGGTATAGAAGGTATATTACCTTGTGGTAAGGCCTCCTCAAGTACCCTACGTTCCTAGCGACAGTTTGTTCAAATTATTAATTTACCTTTTGAACTTAAGATACAGATGCTGGACAAAAACTGGATGTCAATCCCATAGTTCTTTAACCTCTCTTGGAAGCCATAATCAGTTATGATATGCGCCCACTCATATCCTTTATATTTATCATATTATGAGTCATTTTAACTTGAACTCTTGTATCCTGTAATGATATCATATAGCTAGATGCACGGAGAGCTTGTTATGCCGTTGAAACCGTTGAAATACGAATATCTTTTTATCACCTTTGCCTAACATATTCCACAAAATAAAAAGCTTTATTAGGAAAAAAATGCGATTTGAATTTTAAGTTTAAAATTCACGAGAAAACGCTCTCTTGTATCATGGCGTGTATGTAAGACACGACGTCACTATTTGTCAACCAGTGTTAATTATAGCTCTCAAAAACAGTAAAATGATCATCAATTATATCCGAACAAAGAGAGCTTTATACATAAATGTCACGACTCGCTCCGATTGGTGTTCCATTTAACATAGCGGATTGCTTTATTTTGTAGTTTTATTTTTATCAATGAACTATTAATCTGGCTCTAAATATGAAAACAATTACAAGTTTTATAGTCTATGATAATACATAATTTTAGTGGTTCTTGGTTACTGTCATCATGCCTATTGTAAATTATGTGATTAATACAAATTCAAATTCAAAAATTTTAATTCAATTAAGACACTAAGTGACATACATGAACGNACATATAGCTAGATGCACGGAGAGCTTGTTATGCCGTCGAAACCGTTGAAATACGAATATCTTTAGTAATTACGGGTTGTCGGAGCCCTAAAAAGTCTGACATGTATTTCTACAGAGTTTCTATAAAACCTAGTTCTTTGGTTGTAGAAATATGTTGTTAGTGGCTAAACCTTAAAAAATCGAAGTTCACCCGTATCACAGCAGCAGCACAAAGACAGAGTACAAGACTGATAGAAAAAAATTAGAACGTAAATATCAATACTTTTTCCAAGTCTGTACCTATTATTTGCCTCTTCATATAAAAATGTTGAAAACGTTTATGTAAAAATCGCAATCGTTACAACCATTACAAATCTGCGGAAGTCCAAAAGTCTTGCACACATTGAACTTGAATACAACTTGCTTCGGATATGACTTTTTTCTGTATTTTTAAAATCAAATTGTGATAAAGCGAATCATTGTACAAATATAATGAGTTCCAAAAAAATATATACATAACAGGCATGATGACTAATTTTGAAAAACTGTTTTATGGTGTTCGGAAGTATCTTCTATTGTCAAACACAGTTATATTTCTCCAACAGTGGGAGAACCACGCTTCGGCATGCATGGGCCGGCTCGACCGGAGTGATACCACGGCCTATAAGAAAACCGGTGTGAAACAGCGCTTGCGCTGTGTTTCACCGAGTGAGTAAGGATACCGGAAGCCCATAATCCAACCCTTCCCCCATATCCCTCTTCCCATCCCCTAAGTTTGGCAACGCACTTGTGACGCCTGTGGTGTTGCGGGTGTCCATGGGCGGTGGTAGTCGGTTACCATCAGGCGATACGTCTGCTCCTTTGCCTAACATATTCCACAAAATAAAAAGCTTTATTAGGAAAAAAATGCGATTTGAATTTTAAGTTTAAAATTCACGAGAAAACGTTCTCTTGTATCATGGCGTGTATGTAAGACACGACGTCACTATTTGTCAACCAGTGTTAATTATAGCTCTCAAAAACAGTAAAATGATCATCAATTATATCCGAACAAAGAGAGCTTTACACATAAGTGTCACGACTCGCTCCGATTGGTGTTCCATTTAACTTGGCGGATTGCTTTATTTTGTAGTTTTATTTTTGTCAATGAACTATTAATCTGGCTCTAAATATGGAAACAATTACAAGTTTTATAGTCTATGATAATACATAATTTTAGTGGTTCTTGGTTACTGTCATCATGCCTATTGTAAATTATGTGATTAATACAAATTCAAATTCAAAAATTTTAATTCAATTAAGACACTAAGTGACATTCATGAACGTTAAATTGAAGCTACAGGTAAAAATCATAGATCGACACAAACAGACGCCACAGATGTACTGTATTGTCAAGGAATACACAATACAACATTTATATATATCTATATACATACGCGGTCACCATTACAAATTACAACACTGCCTTGTTAAATAATTGTATGTTATTTTGGTTTCAACTAAATAAGCCAAAGGTGGAACATGAAATACTAAAAAAAATAAAGTAATATGGAGAGATTAATATTTGTGAATCTATTCTTTCCTTTTTTTTATTCTTTTTTAAAAGTCAACTCCCGTATTAGAAATATACATTCCTGTATCGCGGGGATCTTTACAAACATACATGAAACGGACACAAAGTACACTCAGACTTAGAACAACAATTTATGGATCACACAAAGTCTTGTCCCATGTAGGATTTGAACCCACAACACTTGGCGCAGTAGGAAGCGGTGTGGCGATCACTGAAACCACTAGGCCAACCGTGTAGTCGAACCGTGTGTTATATCATTGTTTTCAGATAAACACATGAAAATTCTAATTACTTTGTTTTGGTTTTGAGTTCCCTTACTATTTTACTGTACTGATTTTTATTAACTAAAAATCGCCTTCATTAGTTTTTTCTTTAATGTATATAATGAACAGACATTGAACTCGCACCATCATTGACATATTAGATAATAATAATAATAATAACTTTATTTATTTTCTCATCACAGATGTATACAGTACAGTGTAGTAGATTCTTATCTTATACATTTGAACGAACATTTGTGAGAGACTAGTGCCCGAGATAGGTATTGGAATACCTGTGTTACGGGTTAGACGGTTAGATAAATGTATCACTACATCACAAAACCTTAAAAAACAGTTAATACAACCAGTATTATTATATATTACAGTAGTATTAAAAGACAAGCTTTATGGAACGGGAATTTATCTCAAATAATACCATTCAGTTTCCATCAGGCGTTATTATAAAGTGCAACTTTGGGATTAAAAAAACGTACATACAGTCGAATTGAGAAATTTCCTCCTCCTTTTTTGAAGTCGGTTAATATCATTTTAGTAGGCAAAAGTTCTTAAATAAAAGTTTTCGTACAGTATTCATACTAACATTAGAAATTCTAAAGGAACTTTGTCTGTTATCTTTACACGTATGGACTGCTTCACCTATTTTAATGAATTTGGCCATAGAGATACTTTGAGTCTTGAGGAAGGACATTCTTTACCGCGATAAGCTACATACACGAGGGTGGAGTCACAGACAAAAGAAATCACTACATTAATTTAGTTGTCAGTCCAACTAATTCATAGCAACACGATAATTTTCTTATAATATTTTTTAAAAAGAGTCGTGTTATAAGTTTGACGTCGATATCTGTGTGTGTGTGTGTTTATCTATGGTATCGTAGCTCTCAAGCAGATGGACCGATTTCGATGCGTTTTTCTACATTTAAAAGCCGTTTCCTTGCGGTGGCTTTTAGTTGTATTTGGTTGACAGCGGTCCAGCACTGTAAGAATAGCTCTTTCCAAAATTATGTCAGGCATTTTTGGCATATTATTACTCGTGCGGAGGGATTGGGATATGTGCCTTTGGTATCCTCACTCACTCGGTGAAGCCCGCAAGCGCTGTTTTACCTCGGTTTTCTGTGAGGCCTTGGTATCACTCTGGTCAAGCGGCTCATGCGTATCGAAGCGTGGGTCTCCCACGTATTATGTGTGTAGGTTGTCCTGCGATGGCCGACGATTTGAGGATAATTGCTGGCAGTGGATGTCAATAAAGTTTCATAGAAATCGGTATAGTAGTTTTTGTGTGAAACAGCAACAAACTAAAATTCATCGTCTTCATCCTTTCGAATTTATAATTTTATTAAAGGATAACAAATTACAGCACTCTGGTTACCACAGTAAAAACTTTGCCTTTTTGAAATCAGATGACCGTGTCTAAAATATACATGAGTATTATTTTCGGCAGAATTCCTAATTAACGTTAACAAAATTTCAACTTGTATAATTTTAAATAATTTTAGTATACAAGTAGCATCTATATAAATAAAAATAAATTAGAAAAATGTAGTACACGCATCAGTTTCGATCGACTACATCAAATCAGACATTCCTTTTTTATGTAGAAAAAATAAAACGGAAACGGAGGTATTATGTTATCATAGTTCGCTTATTTGTATACAATGCAGCCCTGCGGGAAGTTAACATGGACGTATTAAAACAAGCTTTTCAGAAATTAAAAAAAAGTCCACGAAGATGTATATGGCAGTAAAAAGTTCATCGGATTAGCTAGCTTAGATGTAAAAGTAATGTATCATACTTATATTTATTTGAAAAATGAATGGGGACTAATTATATCTTATTTAATTGCATTGCGTTTGATAGTGTGAACGTCAGTTGCCGGGCTCAGTTGGTCACTAGCACTTAACAAGTGGCACCCTATCATTAAAGTATTCTCAGTATTCAAATAGTGCAGTATAAATAGAACTTCAATGTGAATAAGAATTTGAGGTATATATTTAGTGAGAACATAAAGTGATATTAGTTTTGATGAATTTGGAATTTATGATTGAGGTAAGAAGACTCAAAATTTGATCAACGTTATTCTTTTTCTTAATGTGAACCCGACGAATGACTCTACCTCTGCCTAGTAGAAATTACAAGCAGATCATTGCGACTACAGACAATACAGCATGTTGATATTATTGCGGCCTATTGAGGTGCTTCAGCATCATTGGGCCTCCGGTCTCGCATTCATCAACGAAACATGACAGACAGCACGATTCCTGTTTTTTAGTTACGCCTTCTGTAAGAGGGTCGCTATTTCACATATAATATTTCACATAGAAATACGACTGCCTCGTTGATCTAGCGATTTGCATAAGCGACTGCTGACCAAGAGGTCTGCGGTTCAATTCCCGGGTCGGACTGCCGTCGGGTTTTTCTTACAAGAAATTCTCAATAGCTTCCGAGAGCTTACTTTTTACAGCACGTTAAGCCAACTGTCTTGATTGTCATGAATATCTATGACAATCGCTATTGGTAAGTCCGTACCTTCAAACAATCTGACAATTAATACAACATTCGAATTCAGTTAAAACCCGTTGAACTAGTAGCCGACCCCAAGTAATTTTGGGAGTAATAAAGGCTAGGATGATAATGATCACATGAGTATACGTGTAACGGATTTAGATTACGGTGTATGTGTGTATACGCAGTACAATCAAACTGTAAAGAAAAGACAAAACAAACCTAACACTTACTCGTTTAGCGAGCATGGTATCATCGTCCTCCTCATCAGCCCGCTACAGTCTACTGCTGGACGTACGCATCTCCCAATGAACACCACAAAGCCAGGTCTGATGCTTTCTGCATCCAGTGACTGCCAGCCCTCTTACGTAAGTCGTCCAGCCATCTAGCCAGAGGGAGTCCCACATCACGTTTGCCAAGACGCGCTCTCCACTCTAAAACACGCTTACTCCAGCGGTTGTCTGTTCTGCGACATATGAGGCCAGCCCATTGCCACTTCATCCTACCAACTTTCAGAGCTATGTCGGTCACTTTGGTTCTCTGAAGGATTACTTCATTGGTAATTTTAACAGTACAGTACTTACTGCGTTTATTATTTTCGCAGAAGAATATAATCCTAGTATTATCAGCAACACACTTGTGACATTTCCGGTGTTGAGGGTGTCCACGGGCTGCGGTTATCGCTTACCATCAGGCGATACGTCTTGTCGTTTGCTACTTATAAATAAAAAGAATCAAGAAAGAATCGATTTAATCAACATTATAATAAAATCGGCTAAAAGCGTGTTCAGAAAGGGTTCCGTACCATTATTTATACATATCAAACGTCTAACTGTTGCCGTTATCAATTTATTGTTACAGCGGCAACAGAAATATATCACCTCTGAAAATTTCGACTGCCTAACTATCAAGGTTCATGAGATACAGCCTGGTGACAAGCGGACGGACAGACAGATGAACAGCGAAGTCTTAATGATAGGGTCCCGTTTTACACTTCGAGTACGGAACCCTAAAATTTAGTGTGTGTGTATTCTTAGACACAACAATTTATTTATATTTACATATCTGCATTAGATTCATATTTGGATTACGCAAATATGATCACATTTCTGAGTTTCGTTCTAAGTTCAGGTGGCTAACAATACGCTTTCGACGGAATCTACATATCTTTCCCTTCTATACAGTGTTCTGTTTCATCCTCATATTCCTCTTTATCTCAAGGAACGTTTGCCGTTCTTAAAAAACACACATTGCAGGGACCTGCGGTCATCAGAGAATTTGATATTGAAGATACCAAAACATTCAACAGTCAAACGTTTGCATGTATACAATAAAGATATATAAATAAATATATAAATAAATGAATATGTTCAGACATTTTAACACACAACGCCATCTAGTCCCAAACTAAGCAGAGCTGGTACTATGGGTACTAGACAACTGATATTAATACTTATATACTTATTTTTTTGTAAATACATACATATTATACATAGAAATATCTTTATTGTATATCTATATAAATAAAAATGATTCACCGAAATGCGAATTAGCAACGCGCCGGTATGCGCATACCTACCGATCGACTGCACCAAATTGGATAATTTTTTTTTTATATATGTAGTTGTTATTGTAAAACGAACCTTGTTTAGAAAAAAATGAAAGTACACCGAAAGTGTTATATTTTCTTTTTTCCCTTAGTCGTATACATTGCGGTCATGCGGGAAGTTAACACGAGCTTACTAAAATAAGTTTTTCGGTAATTCAGTAGTATTTTAAGAGAATAAATATGGTAGTACAAAGTTCACCGGGTCAGCTAGTATAAAATAAATACATAACAAATGATAAATTATAAAATTGTAGACGTGGCGATTGGCGGCCCCTTCGCTCAAAGTGATTTCTTCCAGACAACCTTTATGTGGACATTAGATCTTTATGATTTCAAGGCAGCTTAAACACCAGTGACACACCATCACGTGAATATTCAAACCACGAATAAACAAACCGTGGGAGAGCCACGTTTCAGCATGCATTGACCGGTGCAACCGGAGTGATAGAGAGAATACACTTTATTGTACAACAGATATAACAGTTTACATAAATATATAGTTTACATAATACATCAATTGAATCACCGTGTACAAATCGCGGCCTTATCGCTAAAAAGCAATTTCTTCCAGGAAACCTTGGAAAGGGAAAAAAAAATTGTTTGTTACTTCGGAACTTTTGACTGGGTGAACCGATTTTGATGATTCTACTCTGCCAGCATAAGTCGGTTATCGCTTTGATTCTTTGAATTGGTGTATCTTTTTTTATTTATGATGAAATGAAACATACCCTAAAGCTTACGCGGGTCAAACCACTATGCTTTAGTGTAAACCTTATTACAATTGGTTAAGCCGATTTTTTTTTATATAAGTAGAGACAAAAATAACAAAAATCATTGTTTTGTGTTTTATTCTGTTCATAAACCCTTCTGTAATGGTTTTGCTTATATAACTTCCATGTACAGACAGCGAAAAACTACTATTTTATTATATGTATTGAAAGATACTTGAACGTTTTGACGCGTACACATATCAATTTAACATATTTTATTAATATAATTTATAGCCGATTGGGCGAACTTCGTACCGCCATGTTTATTTTCGTGTAGTTTCATAGCCTTTCGTGTAGATTTTTTCCTAGTTACTTGATATTTTGGCCATCTTATTTATACCAAAGTAAGGCGTCTAAAAACGTCTAATTCTGTATTCAGTCGACATGAGTACTCAAACAACTATTTCATGCTTGTCTCGTTTCGAGATTGCCGTTGAATATCTAAGTTTTACACAGCTTATTTTTGAAACAATCTGAATAACAGTACAAGCTAAGAATAATCTTATTGAAAAAATATACGACTGACTAGCTGTGCCCCGTGGTGTTACCCGCGGTACAAAGATATTGTGTGAATTGTTTCTTTTTACATTGTAACCTATGTGTTATTTTGGTCTATAAGCTATATAATTGTCAAATTTCATCAAAATCCATTATGTAGTTTTTACGTGAAAGAGTAACAAACATCCATCCATACTTAAAAACATAGGTTATATTAGTTTGTTAAATAAATAAACATATTCGGACACAACGCCATCTCATCCTAAATATAGCAGAGCTTGTATGGGTACTAGACAATAGATTTAAATACGTATTAATAAACATTTGCAAATCAAACAAACATTTGGTCAGACTCGGGAATCGAACCCAAGATCTCATGCACAGCAGTCACGTACACCACCACTGCGTCAACGAGGCAGTCAAATATAGAAAACATAGATTCAATTTATTACTAATATATTAAATAAACACTGCTATCTCTTAAAAATAAATGCTAATATATTGTCTACTTAATTAATTTTATTTGAAGTCCTTATTAAAACAGTTAAACAGAGCGGTTTTTAGTTATTTTGAACTTTATAATTTAAGATTGAAAATAACACAAAACCGTTGCTTAAATTTAAATAACACTTAAGAAAATGTACGTTTATAACAGTTTTTGGTTATATTTATTATTAAGAAAATGTTGTTTTGAGATATTTCGTACGTGATTTTTATTGTGTTTTGACATTAGTTTAGTAGTACATTTCGCATTTTTTATTTCAGGTGTTTATATATAATTTTATTAACAAAAAACAATGGCGGCTAAACCTCTAAAGACAATAACACGGGTGTTATTCTGTATTTACTTCTTACCTAATTATTATCTAGTTACTGCAAGTTTTATCTACCATGAAAATACAAATATAATGTTTAAGCCCAGTGAGCTGGGACTTTCTAATGAGTATTTTGGATATTCAACTTTATTAAAGGACAACAGGTAATATTTTTACTGTCTGTTATTTTTAAAGTAAAAACTTCTTTAAACGCGTCGTGTGCTTTTTGGGTAAACAAAAATCATAAGACTGTGTTATCGTCACCGAACGTATTCCATGAGCTATATGTATGTATACTGATTATATATGTCTACTTCTTAGGTAAATAAAAATCATGGAACTCACGTCATCGTCACCGAACGCTTTCCATGGTTTAGGATTGGTAGTTTCTTCGTTTCCTTCGTTACTCCGTAGTTCGATGTAGATTCGGTAGATTGCGCTATAGTTTGTTTTTATTTGCGTACAATTTTTACATTTCTCATCCTTATATGGGTCTTTAATTTTTTTTTATAAAACTCATTTCTATAAAACACTTTTAACAGATTTTTTTATACAGTAAGGACAAACGAGCATACCTATCGCCTAATGGTAAGGAATTACCGCCACCCTAGACACCCGCAACACTAGGGTCGTCACAACTGCGTTTGCCGCCTTTTGGGAATGGAGAGGGGGATAGGTTAGGATATGTGCCTCCGGTATCCTCACTCAGTGAAACACAGCACAAGCGTTATTTCACACTCGTTTTCTGTCAGGACGTGGGATCATTCCGGTCGAGCCAGCCCAATTAATGTCAAAACGTAGCTCTCATATTGTGTATAAACTTTTAACAGGTTTAGTTATAAATTCAAATTAACAATGAGTAACATTTTCAGGCTTTTCGTCGGAGCACCAAAAGCGGCAAACAAATTTAAAGATACAACTGGAGTTGTTTTTGTTTGTTCGCTCCAGAACTTGGATGCAAAACAAGTTGTCTGCGATCATTTAGGGTCAAGAGATAGTGGAAGTCAGCTGTTGATGCCTTATGATTTGAAACACGATATGTGGTTTGGGGCGTCATTAGCGTCGCTCACCAACGGCCGACTTTTGGTACCAATTTTATTTGTTAGGTAGATAATTTAAAAATCGGTAGAGTATCATGCTTGCATGTTTGCAATGCAAAAACAAGGACCCTATACCAACTCGTCTGATTTTCTAAGGAGAGGTTTAATTCTATCACTGGATTATTAGTGATTGTGTCTGTGAGTGAGATCTTTAATTCCCTGACTTATAGGGAGATAGTGCATTTGCAGACACAAAAGCGAGGCGATCGCCTTTGATTTGCAAGTTGCGGTGGTAATTACTAACCATCAGGTGATTCGTCTGCTCATGTACAACACTTAATCTTCATGAAGGTTTTCCTAACTGCCAATCTTTTTATATATTTTTTATCGAAAAGGGGGGCAAACGAGCAGATGTATCGCTTGATGATTAGCAATTACCGCTGAATATGGACAGTCACAATACTAGAGGCGCCACAAGTGCAACTACTGGCCTTTGGGGGATGGGTGGAGGGGTTGGAGTATGGGCCTGCGGTATCCTCACTCACTCGGTGAAACACAACACAGACGCTATTTCACACCCGTTTTCTATGAGGTCGTGATATCACTGCGGTCGAGTTGGCCCATTCGTGCTGAAGCGTGACTCTCCCTCGGCAAGAATTAGCTAACCACAAGTAGAAGAAAAAAAATCTTACCAAATTACTAACCACAAGTAAAAGATCTGGATAAATAGGTACATTATTCATTGAAATAAGGTTTAATATATAATTGCAGGTTACAGCACCAAGATCAACAGCATATTATGATTCCAAAAATTTACTTCTACACGGATGTGGTTATTGTCTATCATCGAGAAGATCGAGGATAATGGATCCTTTAGTTGACAGTAATATACTTTTTCTGTTCAACCAATAAAAATCAAACAAGATAATAATCAAAAGTTCAGTTTATTTTTCTTTTAAGCAGTCGGGTTTTTTGTTTTTTATACAATATTTTTTTAAAACATATATTTTTGAAATTGTCTTTTCACGTTTTTTATTTCGATATGAATATCTGTAATATAACACAAATATTAAAGTTAAAATTTTAACATTAATCACAACAAACACTCCAGTTACACCGGTTTTTTTAGCTAAATTAAATTATTGACAAAAAACAAATACTTTATTTCTACAGTTGGTAGAATTGGTCACCAAGCTTTTGTGACAGATGGAACTAGAAGAGAATATGGTGCAACCAATACCCATTTATATTATTATGCGCATGGGCAAGCTGGATTTTCTATGGCGGTCACGAAACTCAACACTATTGTACTTGGAGCTCCAGGATTACTGCAATGGACAGGTTAACTTAATTGTATTATTACAGAAATTTTCAATCAATGAAAATCTATAAAACAAGTCACCGAATAAAATGTCTGTTTTAGGTGCAAAATATAACTTGGAACCCACAAAATAATTTTTATTAAATTTTCAAGTATTCGTTGTTATCGTCATCAGCCTATTGCAAGCTGCAGTCCACCCATATTGGCCTTATGGTCGACCCATATGGTTTAAGCATAAAATCGCCTCAATAAGAGTCAATACAAATTCAAATTCATTAATTCAATTAAGACACTGAGAGACATTTGTGAACGTTACATTGTTAAATTGAAGTTACTGATAAAAATCATAGATCGACACAAACAGACGCCACAGATGTAGTGTATTGTCAAGGTGAATTAGGTGAAAACACCTAAATCCACTCTCTGTCTGTGTCAATCCATAACCTCCAGTTTCCAAAATTCGTAAAGCCTTATGAGAAGAACACTGGCAAAGAAATCAAAGTACTACGATTTATAAGTCCAACTTTCTTTCGCACAGAATATTAATTATGGTGGTCTGATTTGGTATTGCCATATGTTTTTTGGGTGTCAGTAAACATGTATAGGAATAAATTTAACTATGATTGGAAGTGAAATCTTCTGGCTTATATTATTTTATAGAACTTTTGTCCTTTTGTAAAACCAAATTTATGAAAAATTAAAAATGTTAACATTCTGACTGAACTAAATAAAGTTTTCTGTGGTAGTGTAGCCAAGTGTCTGTTCAGAAAGTAACTAATGTACTGTTGATGTCTACAACAATAAAATAATTAAGTTTGTTCATTCTGAAAATTTCAGGTGGTGTAGTCACTTATAATTTTAACCCAAACGATTCTACTCCGTATTTAAAGCTACAGCCGATCGTAAATCCTTATTACACAACGGAATTAGAACCTGATGACTATTTTGGTAAGTTTTTACAATATTTTAAAATAACATTTATAGGAAAACTTAATAAACACTAACATTGAAAAAAAAAATGAAAAATCCGCGTGTATAATGCATAGTTTTGCAAACCTTAATTCTATAAATCAATTAACAATCCATAATGTCCCACTGCTCTGCTCCGGTCTCCTCTCAGGAGACGGTTAAGGCCATACTTCCGCATGCGGGCCAAGTGTGGGTTGGAAACTGGCAAGACGATGTTGTGGCTACGTAATCTTGCTGTTGGATGTTTAAGGCCACCCAGAGGCCTCCAACTAAGCATCACGATTGTTATCATATACTAACTAGCGTAACTTACTGCTTAACGTGGCCTCCGAATCACGGAGACGCTCATGGTAACATAACACCGACGGTCACCCGTCCAGGTACTAACCGCGCCGTTGTTGCTTGCCTTTGGTGATTGTTTCTTATCACCAACTGGACTGTGAGCGTCACTCTTACAATTAAGTCAGATCAAAAGACCATTCGAAGCCAAACCTATACTGCATGTATAATGCATAGGTACCTATTTACAGACAATTTTAATTTTTGCATATTATAGTAACTCTTACAATTAAGGCAGATCAAAAGACCATTCGCAGCCAAAACAATGTTTTTACACTTATCTATAATTAAAAACGATAAAATTGTATAAGAAAGAAGCTGTGTCATTGATTACGTTGGAATAGACTAACTAGATTCTAAAAGTATTCATAGAAGCAAACCTAACTTTTATCCCATTGAGAATTCGAAAACGTTGGAACTTCTATTGATAGATAAACTTAGACTGGCTTATATAAGTTTTATCTAGTCCAGAGTCGCTCACGTAGTTTCAGACATCGTTACGTAAAATCCATACTTAAATTATAAATGCGAAAGTACTTCTGTCTGTTAGTCTGTCATGCTTTCACGGTCAAACTGTTGCACCAATTGCTATGAATTTTGGGCCTGGAAATAATTCGAGTCTTGAGGAAGGACATAGATTACTCTTTAGAATAGAATAGAATAGAATAGAATAGAATAGATTACAATAGAATCTTTACTGTGATAACCGACAAATACTTTACGGTTTAAATAATTCTAGGTACTTATATCGTTACGTATTAGGGTTCGATAGATTTGAAAAATAAACCTGACGTTTACAAGATGTTTCATTAAATACACTCTTAAAATCAGAATATCACTCCGAATAACAGTCCTCAATTGTTGTAAGTCGTTAAGTTAATCACTGATATATCTTCAATATTTCTCGCACTGTAGCTCAGAACTGATTTGAACTACTCTAGACGAAGCACCTTATATATTCAACGTCAAAGCAACTAGAAACTTCTAATCGATTCCGTGACGACGTAGTGCCAGAAGGAACGTCTTGAATATGACGTGCCTGCGACGCAAAACAAGTCAGACTTACGCCAATCACGTCAAATATCAATCCATATTCACTTTTAAGCATATTGGTAAGGTTCATCATTTTGTGACTCAAGAAATAAACGAGAACTTTGTGACGTCTGGTTGCATCTCAAGCATTGTAGTAGGATATTCTTTCTTCGTAACAAATAAACATTCTCATGAATGTATGGCGGGAAGATAGGAAACAGTATTATTAAAAAAAACACATTTTGACGATTATAACTTTAATTCTACTTGCGTAAATTAAAGCCTTTATTCAGGCAAATTGGTATTTTAGTAATAACATGTGAAATTCGGGAGTATATTAAAAATGTATTCGGATAAGAGATGGTAATGGTGAAATAGTAGAATTCTGGATAATAGTGGATTTTCGAGTTGAAGTTTAAATTCAAATATTATAATAACTCTGATTGACTATTACAGAGCCCTTTAGCTGGTTCTATTAATTTTGTTTCTCATTTTTAGGCTACAGCGTTGACTCTGGTGTTTTTGAGAGAAATGGTAACGTACTGTATGTTGGTGGTGCTCCACGCTCCAATTTAGCTGGTGGAAAGGTAATTTAACGAAAAGTTTTAGAAAAATAATATAATTTTTCAAAATGCTTTAATAGCGCCTCTATATTTATTTATTTATTTCTAGACAAAGTAACCGAAAGCCTAAACACCAATAATTTTGAAAAGTTATTTTTTATTAATTAATTTATTTTTTGAAAAGTTCCTTGGGCAATATACGAATAATTTTTTCAGGTTTTAATATTTGAACCACCAACTCAAGAGCTTAACGCTTTGGATATTAAGGCTAAGCTTATAGGTCCGCAAATAGGTTCGTATTTTGGTGCTAGTCTTTGTTGTGTAGATATAAATGAAGATGGATTAGATGACTTGCTTGTTGGAGCTCCTACTTTCGTGAAAAATAACGGAGCCCTGCCTTATGACCAAGGAGCAGTTTTTGTATACATCACTAAAGAGGTAAATGGATAATTATTATAATGATAGATGGCGATGATATTTAGTTGCAGCTTTTAAACTGTTTTTTTTTACCAACCCTATAGTAAATTTAGTGACAAGGATATTTTTACCTACCGATCACAATTCCCAAATAGATAATTTTGTACGAAAACTTGAAACCTCATTGAATGGAATTTTAAGCTTGATCACTGGGGTAATAAACCTTCTTTAATATAAAAAATTGTATGCATTAATAAACTTGCTTCTTCCCTCCAATTTTAATCAGAGCGTTATAGTACTTTTATTAAGTTTTTGTAGTAAAGCTATGTCGGTCTTTTCAGTCTCCATCTGGATTTATTCTTGAAGAATCTGGATACGTATATGGTTCTGGAGCTGATGGAGCTAGATTTGGAACTGCGATTGCTGACCTTGGTGACATAAATGGTGATGGATTTAGAGGTAAGTTATTGACTATATTTCTATCTTAATATGCGAAGCAAAAACTTAGTACATCTTTTTCCAAAAATCATGGGAACAGAGGAGTATAAAATTATGCAAAGGTGAAGTTTATATAGAGAAAAAGTGCAGGAAGCTAAAAAAAATTAACTATAGTCGAATTTTGACCAATTGTCGACCACTTCTGAGATTTTCCTATTATGTTTTAGATGTTGTCATAGGAGCTCCTTGGGAAGAAAGCGGTGCAGGAGCAGTATATATTTATATGGGTACCGCCAATGGTTTGAGCAAGAAAAATGTGCAAAAAATTCAATCATCGAAGGCTTCAGGTTTTGGCTGGTCTGTTGCTAAAGGGGTGGATGTAGACCAAAATAAATGCAATGGTTAGTATTTGGTTTCATGACATCATACACTTAAGTATTTGCGCTATTTTATATTTATTGTTAATGTTTTGTTTGTTTTAGATTTGGCAATTGGTGCATTTAATAGCCGCACTTCTTACATCTATCGGTGTATTCCAACAATCCCGATTCACACTTTGATCAGAACACCCAAAGCCGTGAATCTACCACATAATGTTACAACGTTCGTAGCTAGTTTCTGTGTGACAGCACCTTCTACCAATTTTAAATCAGATATTAAATTAAGTAAGTACAAAATGCATGTCTAAATTATATTGATATGACTTAGAAAAATCTATTACAATAATATCGTGACATTATCAGAAGTTCATGACACTATATCATAGTAGTCTAATCCAGTTCCTCACGGTTTATGAAGCGTTAAAAACCCGGCAAACTTCAAACCACTATATATTTTCTTCGCTTTTCCTTTAAATTTTCTTCTATACGAACCTTGTCTTTACAATGAAAAACGCATAAAACAAAGAATTATCCAATTTGGTGCAGTCTATCAAAAGTTATGCGCGTACATACATTTTAGTGCTTCATTTTTGTTTAAATAGATTATTTGTTATTCATTTTCAGAACTTATTGGATCAGTAAAAGCAGATCCAGAAGAAAATCGTGCTATAGTTATTGAAGACTCAACGTATTCTATAATAGTTACACCAAATAGTGAAGTGTGTGATCAAAGAACCATTTATGTTAATGTACGTATAGTAACATAATTATGAACCTATTGGAAAATATAATCAAATTGAATTAATGTAATCGGAAAGACCAAGAAACAAATCATGGAAATATTATAGTAATAGACAGACACGTTTCAGGTCATCCACATTTTTTATATTTTTTATCATCAATAAAGTTACGACGAAGACTTGAAGATTCGAAGACTTAGAATGGAAGACTTTAAATACTTAACATTGATAGAAACAGATGATCTGGCTGGTTGCCATCTCATCAAAAGAAGAAGAAAAGAAGAAATATTGTAGTTTTCTGACAAATGTACTTGTTGTATAGTTAAATCTTTTTATCAGAGCGTATAATTTCATGGACTGTTTATTATGTTTTGCCATGATTTACTTGAATTACATGAATATACCAATCATTCATCATCANTGGTTCGCCCCCACACACCCCAAACCAATATACCAATATAAAATTTAATTTAAAAAAAAGTAAAGGTTACATTAGTAACCTTTCCTTCTTTGATAGAAGTAAATGGGTTTACTTTATTTAAAATAAATGTTGCTCAAATCATATTACAGGAGACAGCTGATTTGCTTAAACCGATTATTTTAACATTTGAAGTCGAAGCGGACGAGCTAATGAAAGGTAATTGTTACTTAACTTGTTAGAAGTTAGAAAATCAAGATGTAGCATTGCTTGTTATTATACCCCTTGTATCTGCAGATAATAAGTTCAATTAGAAAAAGAGTTAGAAGAAAATAATATGATCAAAGCTGTAAAAAATAATCCTATCTGTGTAATAAATATATCTTTTTTAGAGGATTCAACAACATTTTTGATTGATGCTGCTCGACTATCCGATGATTCAATAATAAAGACATCATTTCTCGTTCAATTGATGAGGGATTGCGGCGATGATCTGTTTTGTTCTCCTTGGCTTATTATGACTCTAAAAGCTTTAGATAAGTAAGTAATTTAGTTGAATAGAATCTCCACAATTATTCTTCATACTTAATCTTAGAAGGATTAGTTTAAAACTAGCTTAAAACTGTTATTAAAGGATTTGTCTTCCCTTGTACTTTTTTCTATATTTCTATTTGTATACCTAGTTAAGGAAAATAACTTTTATAACAGTTTATTTACTCTACAAATTTTGATTGTTAAAACTAAAATGTATTAAGTTTAATAACCAAAATAAATAAATGCCAATTTCGGTTATTAAAATAATGAACATTTATAACAATAATAACATTTCCGACATCTAACTCATAAACTCATAACGCTATCAAGCAGAAATTGGATTTAATTCTTGACCTTTATTTGAAAGATTACTGTATATTTATACAGTTCAATAGATATCTGCAAGAAATCTAATCAATGTGTGAAATATAATATTAATCCGTTTTTTTATTTTTTAAGTCCATACATACCCGGCTCCAACCAAACGTTCGGAGTAAAACTTACAGTTGTTAACGAAGAAGAGCCTGCTTATGGTTTGAAGGTCAAGATATCTCTTCCAATGCATCCAAAAAGGATACCGGGTGAATGTTCCTTCCAAGATTTAATGATGACATGTGATTTCCCACAACCATTTTTGAGGAACGTAGAAATAGTTTGGGAAATCGAATTGGAATACAATTTGAATATCACTGAGGATATAGATTTGATAGTTATTGCAGAATTAAGTGATATGTTTAAGAGGAATATTTCTCATAAGACTGTTGATGAAATGTTTATTAATGTTACTCCAGAAGCTAACTTTACCGTAAGTGGGTAAGTGTCATAATTAACTTTGTGGCTACTTCCAGTTACAATAAAACAAAATAAAAATGCAAAGTCTTTAACAGCAAATTTAAGTGCCTTAACAGCACACCAAATGAAGGAGTAAGAAAGTTCTATAGAGTAAAATGAATGAGTATAATATACAAATTCCTAATTACAACTCTTGGGCCGTGACTCACCATACATTTTAATCATGTCGGAGGACCATCAGTGATAATTTCTTCAATTACTTTTACTTCCTATGCTTTAATTGTTGTCTTCCTATTTACAAATTCATTATCTAATAATAAAATTATTTTTATTAGTCCTCTTGTACTGTTTGGTATTGATTTGAAAAAGTGATAAATGTTTTATTTTCAGAAAATC
Organism: Hyphantria cunea; assembly: GCA_003709505.1. NCBI lineage: Eukaryota > Metazoa > Arthropoda > Insecta > Lepidoptera > Erebidae > Hyphantria > Hyphantria cunea. The sequence continues at coordinate 356,198 of PKRV01001140.1, forward strand.
TACGCCAAATGCGTCTATTACTATTTTGAGGGAAAAACTATCAGCTGCTACTGGTGTCTCATTCAAACACTATTTTGAGGTGATTTGTAAAAAATATTAGTACATGGTAATCCAAAACAATTTTTGATAACTAATATAACGTTTTATTTCTAGATAACGAATCTAGGACCTTCTGATTGGCCTGCATTAGCTGTCCAAATTTCAATTCCTGAAAAGGTAGATTTTTCATTGATATTAGCACTGAATTTAACTGTTTCTACTTATTCATACAATTTATTGCTCATCACCTCTGTTCAAATGTTGTACAAACATATATAAATTGAAATCGAAATTAAGTATTAAAATAATCAATCTTATCGCTCACGGTGATCTCTTCTAGACTATCTCTGTACGGATATTATGAAATCTGAGACTGAAGAAGATTAATATTAAAGACGGAGAATGAAACATATAAAGTTACTCACATATATTAAATGTGTATATGCTCTTAACACATAAATACATAAATTCAAATAAAAAGTCATGACGAGAGCCACATTAACAACAATAAATATTTATCTAACTACATTTAAATTATCAAATAATTAGTCTTTTGTATTATCAATGTTTTATTGCAGACAAATCTGTCAGCACCTATAAAGGGCTGTGAAGCAATGGATAATGGGTTTGATTGCATGTGGTCGATACCAGCTATGGTGTCTTTCCCAGTGTCAATCCCACTGATAATGGATCTCAATATAGAAGGTCTGTGACCACCTCTCCTTACAGAATATATCCAATTCGATATTGTAGTTACATTTTTCTTATAAACTAATTACTTCAAGCTAAGAGTAACAAATTTTGAAAAGAGCTATCAATGTGAATTCACTCAGAGTACAATTAAATATATCCACCTCGCTAGCTATAAAGTTAAGCGTGCGAAGCGCGCGCGTCATGTGTGCCTCGCGCAGTAAGTTCGTGCGAGCGCGCGGCATGGCCAGCAAGCGCGGCTGCCGCCGAGGACCCGCGTAGCCATCCGGTACATACAGACCCCACACTTGCCAATACATCTGTATTATGTATCTCACCCCTAACTACCCCGAAGACATAGAATACGAGTGTGAGTTCTCTCCTGACTCTCAGTTCAATATATCCGACCATACCCAAGATAAACAGGGTAGGATACATTAATGGATAAAAGGGATAAACTCCGTATTGTTTAAAGTAAATAAATCTGATATACTTATTTGGTATATGTTCCAATATGACACTATATTTAGTTTCAAGGGAGGCCAGGCAACTGCGTTACATTCCAGTTGACTCCTGACTAAAGCATTATATAATGTTGTAATGGCTTTTATGTTTATGAAGTCTTTAGCCATACGAAGTACTAATCCTAAATGCCTATAAGCTTTTTTACAGATTCTAAATATATGATCGCGAAACGTTAGCTCAGAGGTAAAATACACTCCCAAATCCTTCAATTCAGTTACCCTGGTCATCTCAGTCCCTTCCATCGTGTACTTATGTTGGATAGTTGTTCGTTTACTTGTAAACGAGATGGTGACACACTTTGACACGTTGAGTTGCAGCTTATTTTACTTACTCCAACGTACACCTATGTCTATATCCCCTTAAAGCTTTTCACAGTCTGCCGTGCTTCCAACAGTGAGAGAAATTTTAGGTCATCCGCAAATAACAGACACTTGGCCTCATCTATGACACTCTGTAGATCGTTCACCATTAAAATAAACTCCAAAGGACCATAGTTACTCCCTTGACTTACGCCAGATCTAGTATAATAGGGTCGCGTTTAGTGATCTGCATAGTCCACATACTACCGCCTGTCACCTATATAACTTGCCAAGAAGTTCAACAAATGCAGAGTAAACCCGACTCCAGCCAACTTCTTCGGTAACACGTTATTATCGACCGAATCAAATGCCTTTTTAATATTAAAGTATGCCGCTTCAGTCTGCCCCCATTGTTCACTGTTGGTACCACTTCCATAATGTGACTCAAAAGATTACTTGTGGTACTTGTGGTATATATTTTAAATGACTCTAGTGGTGGTTTAGCAGGAAAGATAACTCCCGCATTGATAGGAATGTACATCCTGTGGCGCAGGGGCTTTTACAAACGTAAATGAAACGGATACTAAGAACACCCAGACTTAGAACAACAATTTGTGGATTGACTTGGCGCAGTAGGCAGAAAGCGGCTTGGAGACCGCTCAAACTAACTGGCTAACCGTGCAGTCGGGACACTGTACAGTGTATTGTGTGTTCAACTCTCATCTGGGACAATAAATTGTGTGATCCATAAATTATTGTTATTGGTCTATTCTTTATTTTATTTCAAATTCACATTATTTACGTTGCACAATGTGTTACTTGACATTCGTCTGTTTCTATTTTATTTGAGGTTAACGTCATTGTAAGAGATTTTATCCATTTAAAATCATTCGTCTATCTGTTAACCACCTAACACCTACCTGTAGTAAAGTAAACATGATCAAACTAATTTACTCAGCTTAATAATATTTTTGTAAACGTACCATTCTATTCATATAATNTAATGAGCTTAATTTGGAGACAAATTATAGGCAGGTTAGTGGCATTGCTTACAACACATTTAAGTTTTATCTTCTCCCCAGGCTCCAAAAAAGTTTTTTCGATTTCTATCTTCAGGTCCACTGTTTTCTGTATCGTAAATGGAATTTTTGTTAATCCAAATAGCAAAGGCTCTGTAGGACAGCGTTTAAGAATACCGCGAACTTGTATTTCTGCTTCAATTTTCTTTGTGTAGCCAAAGAATCCAGCTTTGGATATTTCAGCAACTACTTTGTATTTTATTCTACATATTTTGTCCTTAAACGAAGATGGGAGATCTGGTGGAAGTTGAAACTGAAAAGGTAAATCGTGGACACCTGCTAATATTGAATTTTCAGTTTTTGTTAGTAAAATCTTGTGTAAGGATACATATTTTTCTTTGCCATGATATAAAGTAGAATTATTGCTTTTACTTAAAATACAAGATTCAGTCCAGGAGCACTTGCCTTTACCTTTCAAGGATACATTTATAAACTGGAATTTCTTCGGTTTATTCATAACACATCTCAGGACTCCATACACCGTTTCTCCACTTCTAAAGATCCCATCGTTATTTTGTGTAAGTATTATTTGATATTCAAGACCCATTCTATAGTAACTACCGCTAATCAAAAGCAAACTAGAATGATATTATATTAGTAGTAAGCCGGTTTTTAATGGCTTGTAAGAAAGACCTTTAAGTGTGAGTCACTCCTCGCAAAGAACAATTGACATATGTTTACAAATAACATTTTTTAGATAGTTACTTTCCAATGCTAACTAAATAACTAATATTTATCATAGTGATTGAGGTATGTCACACAAATATTTAGAGATGATGAGATTAGGGTGTGAATTCTTGTACCTGCTGAAGTTTATATTGAACTAGCTTTTACCTGCGGTTCTACTCGTGGATATATGTAGGTTAGTGCGGTAAAAAGTAGCTTATATCCTTTCTCAAGACGTTTTAGCCGTGAAAGCGTAACAGACAGACAGAGTTTCTTTCGATTTATAGTATTAGCTATGTAGTATAAACTCTGTCTGTAAAATGATTCTCTTTAGGATTGCTATTACTACGATAAAAAAAGTTAGTAAGCAATTTATTATTTACTAAACTAATACCAAACTTGAATCTAAAATGATATTTTAGATTGTAAAGTTGAATGTTTCTTGAATAGATAATTTATCTTTATTAGTAAATGAACTCATTTAAATTTATTCACGAGTTCCTAAAATACGTACATTGATACTGTTTTCTCGTCAATGTTTCCAGGATAGGACATGTGTGTATAAAAAGGACCCCAACTCTCAACGGACGGCAACGCGCTTGCGACGCCTCTGGTGTTGCGAGTGTCTATGAGCATTCGTAATCGCTTACCATCAGTCGAAAAACGTCCACAGCTATACGTAGGCCTTCCCCAAGGCTCCCCACAAGAATTTTAATTAAAAACGAGTTCTCAGTAAGTAGTGATACAGTTATTACTTCCATAATATACAGTCTTTTCATTAAATAAAATTTGCAGACCAATCGATCTTTTATTCCCAGTATTAGTTTTTTTAATTTTCCCATGAACAATTCACAGTACACTTGACAAATATTGACAAAAGTATTACAGTCATAACAATAATATATTAAGTTTTGTGTTCCACTCCTGGCTTTAATCACTATCATTTCATGCTTAGCTTAGTCTCAACCATTACTATTTACTTTCAGCTAATTACAACTGCGCTAAATATCCGCAGACGGCAGTTAATCCGGCTTTGTCAGAAGCTGGGGGCGGTTATTGCGATCTTCGAGGGGATTACCGGCAGTATATTACTGTGAAATTAGTGTTCTCAAACTAAGCTACTAGACGCATTTATAAGTGACTAAAATGCAATTTTTAACTATCAATATTCATTGAGATGTCAGAGTTTGAAATTAGGTCATGAAGGACATTGATGAATTTGTTTTGGTGAAATCTAATATAAAAAAACCGGCCAAGTGCGAGTTGGACTCGCGCAACGAGGGCGCCGTACAAACCCTAGGTATATCATATAATGTGACTAAGAATTTCTGCATTTCGCATTTTTTTCTTTTCTGTTTCCTAAGACGTTCGCACCAAATTTCAAGATTCGGAATTTACAGGATGTATAGGTTTTTTTTTATTCCCTTGCGAGTGGCAAAATATGCAGCATAAATGTCTATATTTTTGATTGCGTTGGCTTAGAAGTTTGGATTTTTTCACTGCTCCATGGGACAGTAGACCTGAATATTTGATATGAGTTTCAGCTTGACAGATAAACTGACGGACAACAAATTGATCCTATAAGAGTTCGGTTTTTTACGTTTGAGGTACGGAACGCTAAAAACAATTGAGTTTTAAGATTACTCTAAACTGCCCAGATTGTCTATTTCACATTTATCTTTTTAATCGTTGACAGCTCGAAAACAAATCAGTAAGCAAAAACGGGAGGGAAAAGTACTTAATTGCTTTTTGTCTGTCCTTTTTATTTCCTCTTTCTACTTTTTTTTTCTGTGAGGCCATATTATCTTCCGGTGAAGCTGATATGGGCCAGTTTTCACGGAGAACCTCTCTAGTGTTTACCCGGTACTGAAGAATAAATTGTTGAAGAATAAATATTGCTGGCTTTCAGGACCTCCGCCCACCATGGGGCCCCATAAAGGGCCACGAACCGCACAACCTCCTCATATAATCTCCCGCAGGAGTCATCGGGCCCATGTTTGGCAACAACCGCGCTAATGCACGCGCCAACCAACCTGGGGACCAGACTTCGGAAGTGGTATCCGAAGTCCCATCAGAATCAGAAATCATCAGAAGAGAAGAAGAATCAGAAGAGGCCTATGTCTGGCAGTAGAATATTAAAGCTATTGATGTGCAAATATAAATTCTACAAGGCGTATTTTCGTTAGCTAAAAGATTAAAGAGTTTTTGCATTATCATTCAAATAGTAGGTGTTTCATTTGTAAACTCATTGAATACTAAAATTAAATTAGGATAACGAGNTTTTTTTTCTGTGAGGCCATATTATCTTCCGGTGAAACTGATATGGGCCAGTTTTCACGGAGAACCTCTCTAGTGTTTACCCGGTACTGAAGCCCAACCTCAATGGCCCATTATAGTTTCAGACCTGATTCTATCGCCTCATATACTTCGATAGTGCGCTTGTAACTCTTAAGTTCCAATAGGTCGTTATTGGAACTTAAGAGTTACAAGCGGTAGTTACGGAAAGTAACCGTAAAAATTACTATTCTGTGGATGAAAAGTCAATTAAGACGGAGCTGGCCAAAAACATCTTTAACACTTATTTTAACTATGCATCTGAAACATACTTACCGCAAAATTACTACCTGTATTTGCAAATAACAAACCACAAGCTCCAACAAGTTAACATGAAGACTTTCTACGAAACTGTCGTGAGACTAGTTTTAACTAGAACACGTATGAAAGACCAAAATTAATTCTATTGCGTTACCACTAGTAGTAAGAAGTTTTACACCCGGTTTCTGAAAGGATGGGCTGCGCAACAAATTAAGTAATGAAATGTCAAGTGGTCTATTATCCAACTTTAAAAAAGAGGAGGTTATCAATTCGGCTGTTTTTTATGTTTATTACCTCAGAACTTTCTACCATTAATGTGCGATATTGCTGGCTTTCAGGACCTCCGCCCACCCTGGGGCCCCATAAAGGGCCACTAACCGCACAACCTCCTCGTATAATCTCCCGCAGGAGTCATCGGGCCTATGTTTGGCAGCAACCGCGCTAATGCACGCGCCAACCAACCTGGGGACCAGACTTCGGAAGTGGTATCCGAAGTCCCATCAGAATCAGAAATCATCAGAAGAGAAGAAGAATCAGAAGAGGCCTATGTCTGGCAGTAGAATATTATAGCTATTGATGTGCAAATATAAATTCTACAAGGCGTATTTTCGTTAGCTAAAAGATTAAAGAGTTTTTGCATTATCATTCAAATAGTAGGTGTTTCATTTGTAAACTCATTGAATACTAAAATTAAATTAAGATAACGAGATTGACAGAAATACAATTTGCAGAGTTAAATTACATTTCTCGAGCCACCATTAATCTTATCTAATACATATTGAATAATAATAAATAAATAAATATTTCGGACATATAGCACACAACGCCATCTAGTCCCAAACTAAGCAGAACCTGTATCATGGGTTCTAGACAACTGATATGAATACATAAATACTTTTTTTTGTAAATACATACATATTATACATAGAAAACACCCAAACTCAGAAGCAAATATTTGCAGATCATACAAACATTTGGTCCGACCCAGGATTCGAACCCGAGACCTCATGGAGCTCTCCAGTCGCGTAAGCTACCACTGCGCCACCGAGGCAGTCAAAAATAGTTTGAATGTTTTTAAACTTTCGCTGTTCATATGTGTAGTTAATATAATCGATTCTTCTAGATAATATTTAATAAGCTTTTTTTGATTTTTGAATATTTCGAAGGACCATGATTATGAAAGTCAGATTTAGAGATGTATTGCATTCTAATACAATTTAAACTATTCATGTAATAAGCATTTTATTTGTAATGACAGTATATATGACCCAGTGGTTTAATCGACCGCCATTTTGAAAAGTGTTCTTGTTTCAACTTCCACACGGGACATCACTTTGTGTGATTCACTATTTTTATGTGTTTGGTTGTTTTTTGTGTACGTTTCATATTTGTTTGTAAAGTCTCCGCGATACAGGATGTCAAAATATAAAGCATACGTAGCCATTAAAAATAATACTAGTAGGCCACTTTTTGTATGAAGAAAAAAACGGATTGTGTGGTTGTATGAAACCACGGTAAAAGTGAACTTTTTTCACATGCAAATAAATAAATCTAATAAAGCAAATAAATAGTTTGTACACTACACGGTCAGCTGATGAAACTATAGACGCCGCCATATTGGCATCAGCTGCTCTGACAAGCGCCTTTCACTTTATCCCTACTCCATGGCCGACCGTCACCGTCAAGCGTCACGCGTCACGCGACATGCGATACACAGACCAAAAAATTTGAGACGATGTAATAAAAGTTTCACTTTAATAAAGTAAGAAAATTATACTCATCATAATTAAAATCAATTTCTTACACATAATTTAAATATCGTAGTAAAAAATGCATGTTATTTGAATTATATTAATGAACTTACCTATAAAAGGAATTTCGACCTTCTTTTTATAGACGATCCCCTCGTTTGGGATAAAAATGTTAACAAATAACCCCCATTATTTATTTCTGGAAGTAATGGAACTAATACATCTTGAGATTAAATTTAAGACCAAGAAAATATTTAGTTTTGAACATCGGTATTGCGAATTTAGCTAGCGAAAGTAACCCACCTTATTTAACAATAGTCCACCAATGAGTAGATATTAAATGGAAGCAAATAGAGCGCTCACTGAGTTTACTGAATAATAATAATAATAAATAAATATTTTCAGACATTTTTATAAGACACAACGCCATCTAGTCCCAAACTAAGCAAAGCTTGTACCATGGGTACTAGACAAGTGATATGAATACATAAACACTTTTTTTTGTAAATACATAAGTATTATACATAGAAAACACCCAAACTCAGAAACAAATATTTGCAGATCATACAAATATTTGGTCCGACTCGGGATTCGAACCCGAGACCTCATGATCAGCAATCGCATGCGCTAACCGCTAGACCAGCGAGGCAGTCGAATGTGTAGGTAGGTAAATGTATCAATGATGTGATGTGCGCCTTTTGCGTTGTGTGAGAGTAAAGATACTGCCTTTAGTGGGGCTTATTAATGCTAATCAAAGAACAATATGTTTCATAGGTGAGAAAAATAATTCATCTAATTAACTGATAAACGTAGGTTATATTTCAAATGTTTTGCTAGCTTCATTTTGTATGATTGTTTTAATTTGTAATAGACTCCAAATTATTATTTTTTACATCTAATACGGTTAAAAGTAGCACATTGAGTCAAGAAGTACAGCATAGCTTGTGATCTCAATATCCGATAGCGAACGCTAAAAATCTTACTTAAACATTTTTTTATTGTTCATTAGAATAATTTTAATAATAGAGTTTTATTCTGAATTAGAAAATTAATGATATACTTCAACTAATGATGAAATTTTCAAAATGCCAATGGAGTTAACTACGAGTCAACATGTTTTTGCAAGAACCTTAACAAAAGAAATTACACTTACAATGATACTTTATATACGGCGAACTTCGTACCGCCTACCTAAGTTTCCTGATAACTGTTTTTTTATGTACGCCTCAGGTTGGTACGGGTAGGGGGTTACACCACGTCCTTACAATTTTCTTCTATACAAATGTTGTCCATAGAGTAAGAAATACATAAAAAAAGAATTATTCAATTCAGTTCACTCGATCGGGAGCTATGCACGTACATATATTTCGGTAATACGTTTTATTTATAGAGAGGTGTATACTTCTTTAGTACCGAAAAAAGCCCGCAATTCCGATTAAGGAGTAATTTTCTCGAGCGCTAAGCAAACTACTTGAAGGTGTAAAATTACCATTAAAAAGGAATGAGTACATGTATCGCGTCCTCATAAATTTCGGTTTGTAATCGCCTCATCTTCTTGCTTATATTTTAACTGAATACCGTCACGTTTTCAGTTTTATGACATGTTGAAATAATTATTAATAAATGCACAAACTACATTTAATCGTAGAACGACTTTTTTATAAAAAAAAACTATGCTTATACAGCAAAGCATGGTGTAGCTGGAAAAGGAAAGAGTTTTATTTTACAAATTGGTATCTTCATACTCTTTCGAAACGTTAAATTAATGAATCTAGTCCTGTGGTTCCGAATTTCAATATCAGATCTTTAAAAAGAGTGGCCATGAATTTTTTCACTAGTATTCTTCTCATAAGGCTCTACGTACTTTGCAAACTGGATTGGACTCTTTTAGATCGACACAAGCGGACAGTAGACTTTGATGTTTTTACCTAATTTACCATCAAAATCCAGTACATCTGTTCGTGTTGATCTATAATTTATTTACTGTAGTTGTAATTTAACGTTCAACGTTGTGTCTTAATTGAATAAATAAATGTGAATTTAATATCACGCTGTTCGTACGTGTGCATAATACAAAATGTAATTAATTTGATTATTTTTATTGAATGGCCAGACTTCTTCTTACTGAAGAACTAGAGGTATATTACTACTGCCACCAAGAAAACTCAAACTCGGAACAATTAGAAATATACCCATTGGTTATATTCATAGTGTTAGTTCAGCGTGCCATGGAAAGAGCTATGCTTGGAGTCTCTCTGAGGGATAAAATTCGTAACGAAGTAATCCTTCAGAAAACCAAAGTGACTGACATAGCTCTGAAAGTTGGTAGAATGAAGTGGCAATGGGCTGGCCTCATATGTCGCAGAACTAAAAACTGCTGGAGTAAGCGTGTTTTCGAGTGGAGACCGCGTCTTGCAAAACGTGGTGTTGGACGCCCTCAGGCTAGATGGCGGGACGACTTACGCAAGAGGACTGGCAGTGACTGGTTGCAGAAAGCATCAGACCCGGCTCTGTGGTGTTCTTTGAGAGAGACTTATCTCCAGCAGTGGATTGAAACGGGCTGATGATGATGATGATGATAGTGTTAGTTTCACACATCGTATCGTGTGGTGACGAATTAACAATTCAGAGAGTCACCTCCATACTGACACTATCATCAACAGCCTTTAAGGTCTACTGCTGGACGTAGACTTCTCCATAGAAAGAAGTGTTTGCCTATTATAGAAGGCTGGTTATACAGGTTGGATATAGTTAAATATCTGATTTTTAAAAAAAGTGGTTATTTGTTTATTTGCCACTGCCAAATAAACTAATAACTATTTTTTTGAGAATATCGAAATCAACAGCCATTATTGACGATCTGTAATTTATTCGGGCTAATTTTATACGATTGAGCTTTCAATTGTAAGGGGCGAAAATAAAGCATATTTTACGTTCAAACAAATGGGAATTTGGTGATTTACATTGTTTTATCGAACCTGTTATTATACGACCCAATACGGAAAGCTTTTTCCTTAACGAAAAAGGAAATAACTCCATAGATAGGCTATTCTTTTGTTACTTTTCACTGAGGCTACCCCCTTCTCCTGGATCCTTGGAAGGGAAGGGAGAGGAATAGAGTCATCTAATAACTTTAATCAGGTGTTCTTGGTGTCTATAGGCATAAGTCGACACTTACTAATCGGTAATATATGCAGCCGATTAACATTACAAAACAATATTACAAAACAATACTCCAGACTAACGATTGTGACGACAGCATCGTAATGACTGTCATACCCAGTTTATCCGTGAACGACCCTAATAAGCCCTCACAATGTCTACATTCAAGTCAGGAACAGGTAATCTAAGCTAATAACGAGAATAGGTTCGTTAAATATAATGTAGACGCATCGACGTAGAAGATTTCAGATATAAATTTCACTATTATAGCATCTACAGAAATATCTATAAACCTTTAAAGTTGTATTTACTAAGGCTCTATTTCACTGGTTACAGTTACGTTTCGGATAGCTTATCTCACAGATAATTTAAGGTACCTAATGGGTAAAGAATTTGTTATTCTCAAAAAGAAATTTACATTTCACTTACATGAGAATACGTTTTGGTTCTTGATAAATTTTAAATACTATACACTACAGCACTCGACAATAAACACTTTTACCGTGGGAGAGTCACGCTTCGGCATGCCTGGGTCGTCTCAACCGGGGTGACACCACGGCCTCACAGAGAACCGGTGTGAAACAGCGCCTGCACCTGCTTATGGAATAGGGGGTAAACGAGCAGACTTCTCATCTGATGGTAAGCAATTATCTGCGCCCAGGGACATCCGCCACACCAAAGGCGTCACAAGTGCCTTGCCCGACTTTGGGGGATTTGAAGGGGGATGGGCTGAGTGGTTGGTTTTAAGGTCCTCAGGTATTTTCACTCACTCAACAAGTGTTGTTCGCACCGGTTTTGTGTGAGGTCGTCGTATCAATCCGGTCAAGCTGGCTCATTCATTGCGAAGTAAGGCTGTCATGCGATACATGATGATGATGATACATTTATTATTACTAGTGGTTGACCAGCATCATAATTAGCCTACCGCAGTCTAGTGCTGGATATAGGCCTCTTCAAGTGCACGCCACTTGGTTCAATCTTCGGTTTCTCACATTCAGCTGAATGAGCTTCTTCCAGCCGTCTTGCACTGATCACCACTCATCCTGGCCTGTGGACGTCCACAGTACGTTGAACATCGACATTCATATATTCTTTTTTTTGGATTTCTGAACACCTCAGGCATATAAACTAACTGTGGCGGAGATAAAAGTGGTTATTCCACGTATTAATTTAAATATTAATATTAGTTATTCAAGAGTATCAGTCAGTCATATGTCAAATATGTTCGTGTTAAATATTTAGAAAGGTAGTAGAGACACGCTAATTTTAGCACGGTTGGGCCGACTTGATTGGTGCGGTACTATACTCGCACAGAAGTTCAACGTATAATTACAGCGTTCATGGTGCTATGTTTCGTTAGTGAGTGCGAGACCGGAGGCCCAATGATGCAGAAGTGTCACTAGACCTCCATGGTATAGGCCGCCAAGCTGCATTGTTATATTGTCTGCATTCGCAATGTTTTTTTTTTCGCAATTCTGTTTATGCCTTCCATCAGGCAGAGTAGAGTCACTTTGGAAGGCCCCATATAAAAAAAAATATAACTTTCATCATATCACGCTACCTAAGTCAAAACTAATACTTCTCAATCAGAACCTGCCGTAGAGTTTTAGTACTCGCCTAATCCACAACGTAGCTTATATGTGCAATGTGAAGTTTTTCATTCGTGTTTGGTCTGAACAATGGACCATGCGAGTAGCCCTCTATTGTCGTCGACGCATTGTCCTATAAGAACAACTTTCCTTTTTGTGGCTTGCAATACACAGCATGGCTTTGTTACTTTCTAGTTACGTTTTTGAATTGTTTTTTTCTAGACTAGGAATGAAATTTGAAACGTTCGTGTCGTTCGTTCGTTTGAAGTGAAATTTCTTTAAGCCCATTGAGCACTTTTTGTGTAAACAAAAAGCATGAAACTTGCGTCATCGTGTCACTAGATATGCTGATGCAACTCAATATTATAGCTTCTTGCACATAAAGGAGATATGGATTAAGTAAACATTTCATAAGTTTTACAAACTTTCGCAGGTTTTGCGGACCAGTATATCCGAATAGCCGACCCGTGCCGTTGGGCAAACCACCCTTTTTTGACTAGATTTATAAATATTTATAGATTGTCCAATAATAATAAAATAGCCTATGTCACTCCTGAATAGTGTCATTTCCGGTTGATCATCATCATCATCAGCCTATCGCAGTCCACTGCTGGACATAGGCCTCTCCAATTTCACGCCACTTAGTTCGATCTATGGCTTCTCGCATCCAGCTCCTGCCAGCCGTCTTGCGCAAATCATCGCTCCACCTGGCTTGTGGACGTCCTACACTACGTTTGCCGAGACGCGGTCTCCACTCAAGAACTCGTTTACCCCAACGGTTATCGGTTCTTCGGCAAATGTGGCCAGCCCAGCCCATTCCCGGTTAATGAAAGGATTTTGCGGATCGGATCAGTACTTCCGAAAATATCCCTCACAAACATACAAACAAAGTTAGGCTCTTTACCTGCTCCTTACCTTTATGAGTATATATGTGTAAATAAGTAGTATCTGTAATTTGGTGGCAACATAAAAGAGTTTTGTTAGAGTTTATGGTAATATTTTATTTATTTGGTAAGCACCTCGATGCATTTATTTGAAGAATCATGCAAATTTCGGCTTCGCTGGTCGACGAGCATTCGAAATATTCATTTTTGCAATCACCTTGATAAAATATTTATACGACGGATTTAATTGACACAGATTTTGTATTATGAACTATGAAGATAATTGAGAGTCTGAAATTGATAATATCTGATAATGAATATTGACACCCAGATATTTCCAATATTACAGTAACTGAAATTAAACTTAATTGATTGACAATTCAAGCCTCTATTGATTTAATACAAATTATAATCTATCACAATCACTGTTTAGTCAATTTCAGGGATGATTTACTTTGCTAACCTTTGTAAATGTTGTAATAATTCATTAATATCCAAAATATTTATTATGAATTATTATTAATGTTACATGTGTACAATAGGAAAGTCTATTGCTTTAATGGTTAGCAATCCTGACGGGTTGTGGGATCGATTTTTGTTCAAGAAGAACAAATAATGCGTAATAAACACGATCATTAATTTCTTCTTTATTTGGTTTTATGTTTTTTGACTTAAAGCCAGGAGTATATAATATATGTAATCTTTCAGTCGATCTTAGGGTGGGGTGGAAATCCTGTTAAATATAAATATGAGAATGTTTATCCATCCCACTGGTATTGCAAGGTGCTAATAAAAGAGAAAATTAAGCAGGGCTACGTCACCCCCCAAGGTTTTGTAGCAGGGCGATGTGTTGGAATTGAACCAATTAAGCTACACGGTAAGCCACTCTGCACCTTAGTTAGGCGGGATCCGGGGGCTGCTGTTAGTATAACATCCGGACCTCTCCCAGCGTCCGCCGTCTGTTGTCATAATCTCCATCTAAGCATACAACTCATCCAACTCACCATACGTCACCACGATAAAGGGGAATACCCGTCCCGCCCATCCGTGGCTACACTCTCCCGGTTCGCCGGTGGCGAATTGGTTCCGAATGGAGGTCGTCCTCCCGAGCTCGCTAAATCGCCTCCTTCTTGTCTCGCCATTACGAGACAGAGTAGGCCAAAGCTTTCTTTCTAAGTAGAGGCTGTTGATGATAAGTATGCTTTCCAGTCTTGTCGCCATTATACAAAATCTAGTTTGATCTAATAAGATAGCTATTTTTGACATAAGTCAAGTTAAAACAACGCGAATTACATATATCTTCGAAAATATTAAGTTTGAGGATGTATATATTAATTCGCCAAGCAAAAACTTTGAGCACCTTTTTACGAAAATTATGCGAACGGAGGAATGTGAAATACGGCACAGTTGAAGTATATAAGGAGGAGAAGAGCAGAAACCTCATTTATTAAACGTCAAAAAAAACTAAACGAATTATAATTAAATGCAAAGCGCTGGACGACGACCATTAATTTATATGTTTTATTATAGTTTATATTAATTCATTCGAAAATTTCGGTTACAGACAAATAATCAAACGTACAAGTAGAGCTAACCGAAGCATGTTAAAAAGACTTTAACAAATGACTGATAAAGCTCTGTGGTTGTAAATATCCAAAAGTAAAACCAAAATTGGTTCTATTTGGAAGTCAGTCTGAAGTAATTCTTATACGACAAATATACATTGTTAATCTACTGGCACAGCAGACACTGGTAGATTAATAGGATACATTTTTCACCCTTAATCTTCATGTTACCCATAAAATTATCGTGCGTAACCCTGTAACGGTGTGTCTGTTACACGAACCGTAGTTTATGAGTTTCATTAATTATTCCTGTTAGATGTGTCGAGTTATGTCTTTTTGTATCTGTTTGGTATATCTTCCTGAGTTGAATATTGCACATCACATCACATCACATCATCAGCCCATCGCAGTCCATTGCTGGACATAGGCCTCTCCAATTTCACGCCACTTAGTTCGATCCTCGACTTCTCGCATCCAGCTCCTGCCAACCGCTCACCTTACGCAGATCATCACTCCACCTGGCCTGTGGACGAACCTATAGTTAAATTGAACATTTATTGTGTACGATTTGTGTTCATTAATTTATTTATTTATTTATCTGGCCAGAGTGGTTTAGTAGGGTACCTCATTTCTAAGCAGAGTCTCATATCCAGGACCGAACAGTTGAAGGCTGTTGATTTGATGTGTGATGTGAGGAATTTACATTTTCCAATCCTATTTTTAACGGTAACTTCAGAAAAGACCATCCAGAAAAAATAGTCTGTGTTAGTAAATTTTTATCGATAATTTATGGATTATGGATCGAATAATGATGGATTAGTAAAAGATATTGTCATTGATTTTGAGGTAAAATAAAAAAAGTGAAATATGGTCATAATTCATTAATAAGCTGAGCAAACTGCCAACAGAAAACGTGACAGATAACATTATATGTTTTTAATGAGCAATACTTCTTTCTATAGACTATTTTTTCTGTTGTTTACTACAAAATACCGCTTTATACAATAAAAAAAAGCCAAATGAAGCATACAGTAATTGTTGTACCGAGTGGCCCCATACTAGACAAGCCTGTCCTGTGGGTGCCTGTTACGTTTACCAATATAGTAACATAAATGCTCGGTCGATAAAAATCTTATTACAAAAAAGACAACAAGATAAAATAAAATAATAATAATAGGCATCTTAACTAACTTGGTGGTATAGTTTACAATTTTTATGAAAATTATTATTACTATCGCAATCAGGGTATCGTCATTTGAAATCGATCAGGATTCATTATGTTACGTGTACCATGTCATGTCATACGATAGCATAAGCAGCCAATCTGTGACTTCCATTTTTGCGACATGGACGGAACACTTCTTAACGTCACATGAATTAGCTACCTTATTGTATAAAAAAAGATCTACAATTGGACTGAAACGTCTAGCAAAAGATGCCTTAACTTTGGGTACTGGTTATCTGTAAACACAACGTTTCAGGAGTAGTGAGTATTTTTCGCTATTTATTGTTCGTCGGTATGTCTTTAAAAAGCTTTGAAAATAAAAACTGACGCACATTAAGTACTTTTATGTCCTTGTTAAGGTTTATGGTCGGGTACCTAAATGACTTTTTCAGCATTGTTTAACATTATCGCAACATATTCATAATATTTATCCAAACCATATATTTGAGGATGGTTCAATATTGCTCGGGTCCATCCTTAACTTTGAGCCTAATCACGTTCGACAAATATTGTACAAAGTGTGAACAACTCCGGCTGAATTGCGGGCCCAACAAGATCCATCATTAATATTCAGCACACCGCCATGTTAACGAAGTAGTGGATAGCTGGATTAAGTAGTGTTCGGAATTTTATTGGGACTGTATGGATTTTTGCGAATTTGCCTATAGTAACTCGAGTGTCATTATCGACTTTTTTTCTTTCTTTATTTAAGGACCGATTGCAAAAGTTATTAGTCATGAGTTCATGAGTTATAAGTAGTGTAATAATATTGTATTATTATAAATTTATTTCCAATGTGGAACAGTGTTTTGCTTTATGCTACGTACGAAGAAAGATTACATTCCTATGAAAGATCTGCAAAAGGTTACGCAGGCAGCTGACAATAAAAGAAAAAAGCCAAAAAATAAAATATACGATCAATTGAAAGAGAATGTCGATTGATAGAGGAGAACCGATGTAGAAACTTCCCGAAAACTACTAACCAAAAAGCTAACTACAGACTAAGAAATAAATATAGAAAAAAAAATGTTTTGACAACATACAACAATTTCACAGTGCCAAAAATGGACCCGATTTTCTGACACAATAAACAAAAGTCAGACGTTGGTTTTCAATTTACACATATGTGCCATAAAAAGCCCTGTGTAAGATTTAACACAAGAATTCTAGTTATATTAAAATGTTCTTGGGACTTCAACTAGACCCAATCTTATAAAAGCTGAATGGTCTACTCATCAATTGTAATCAAATTACCGCTTCAATAGATTTGAATCAGGTACCCTTAATTTTCACGCTTGATTTATTTACAGCAATGAATACGAGAGGAAGCTCGATCCTGTAGGCTTAAAGCCAGGTATTATGTATATTCACTTTCCAAGAACCTTCAATTAAAGAGAGTAAATGAAATATCGTTTAACTTTTTGTACTTTTATTAGGAATATTAAAATGGTTCTTGGGATTCACCTGTTCATGTATGAAAATTGTTTTGATATCAGACTTTTTAGGGTCAGTACTATGTTTAGCTGGTCAATGAGGAATATGTGTCCTTATTTTTGGATGGATGGTTACAAAAAATACTCAGGTTTAAAACAATTGTTTTAAGATTTTTGCGATTTTTACACATAGTTTTGTCATATACGCAACCTTTGCCACCTCGTTATTGTACAAATTTTAGATTAAAATAGAATTTCAGAGAGTATTTGATCAATTATAATTGTATTTTCAACCTTGTATCCTTTAGTCTACAAACAGAGAAATACAGTGTACACAGTAGACAATTTTTCCAAAGAGACCATTTCACTGCAATACAATAATATACGTACACCTCCAATAAATTCCTTGCATCCCCTACAACCTATAATAGGGGGACGCAACAGTGACGTCACTGATATCGAATTACGTCATACCATGCTGACATAACCATTAACAACTATCACAATATTTACTATGACATCCAACAACCGTTTATTACTCTCTAGCACTTGTTGTTAGGATGATATCACACTAGTTTCATCAATCTATGAGTTTTTATGGCATTAGATGCAAACAAGCAGCCTGGTCTTCTTCACAATCACGTCCCTCCTAACAAAGGAGGTTTAGCTATCATGGTATGCAATTTATACTGCACAACTTTGTCACAAGTTTCAGGAGAACAGAGACATTTGTTCGGCACTCAGTTCGGCATCTCTTGGATGCCGAGCACTCTACATGCAGCCCTATCATATATTGTTAAAAGACTAACACTGTCCATAGAAATATGCAACTCAAGAGCCTTAAGTACCTTGCGTAAACCGTCAATCTCCTTATAGAGTGGGGAGTCTTAGGGAGTAATTAAAGTTTTTGATAAAGAATTTTAGGTTGACAAAACTATTTCATAATCCGTTTTGTACAGATCAATAGCTTGTTACTTTTTAAAGATTTTGATTTGACTCGTCAAATAATCATTGTTCATCTGTACCGGTCTGGAAATAGAAAGTAATAGCCCCACAGTAAAAAGTAAAGTACCTTAACCGAAAGTACAGTTCTTTCATCTTGTAAATAAAGGAATACTTTAGACCACCCCCTCCCTTCCACCCACATTAGCTACCCATTTAACAACGCGACCTTTCCCTAAATGAATACCTGTGAACGCAGCCTTAATAAGTGACGTGATCGACTATCGAAAACGTATAGATGTGGGCGCCCTTATTCTGTTTTAAGAAATAGATACTTTATAATTACCAAAGTATAAAAAAATAGATATCAAAGCAGTACATTTAACTGATATTTTAAAACGTTTTGAATGTTTCTTCTGCAATCTTTTTTCATCTTTATTTTTTTTTTAATATTTAAACTGCCAAAATGACTCTGCCCTGCCTGATGGAAAGCATGAGCAGAATCTAAGAGTGGTGGTCACCATCCTCAATGCGAAAAAGAACAATGCAGCATGGTGATCAACACTATGGCGGCCTGGGGGGAAGGGGGACGGTGAGGGGGATAGGGGGCGTTGGATTGGGGTATGAGCCTCCGGTATCCTCACTCACTCAATGAAACACAGCGTAAGCGCTGTTTCACACCGGTTTTCTGTGAGGCCGTGGAATCACTCCGGTCGAGCCGGCTCATTCATGCCGAAGCGTGGCTCTCCCACGGTGAGTCATCATTTTTCAAAAAATTGTTTACCATAAGGTTATAGAATATAGGAACAAAACGAACAAACGGCAACACGGTCAAATGACTGTTATGGTAACCGTCACCCATTGACACTTGCATCCTGGGAGCTCATTTTCTGGGAAGTTCTATCGATCGAATTGAACCAAATATTTACTACACGAGGCAAAAACTTTCACGAAAAGCCTTAATGATTCTATATCATGTATTCAGTAAAAAATTATAATATTTCGGACAGCTGAAACACAACGTCATCTTATAAGAAACTAAGCAGAGCTTGTGTTATGGGTGCTGGACAACTGATAGAAAAACATACATATTTATGGACATAAACTCTAGATCAAATATATGCAACTCATACAAACATTTGTTCCAACAAAAAAGAAATAGAAATAAGTAGGGGCAATAGATCACTTGTAGCGTTAAACGGTGATGTAAAGCCATAGCCTGTATAAGTCCGAACAATTACGTAGAGAACTCTACATAACACACGATAGAAAACACAACCTGAAACTAAATTTGTTTGCAATACGCCAAAACCGGTGATGTGTAAATCGGTAATTTAAGCCATTCTTTGTGGAGTATAAAGTTAACAGAAGCAATATTCATTGGTAAAACAGAACATTAATCTGGAATCTTTAGCCATTCAATTATTTACTAGCTGAGCGCCTTGTATAATGCCGCAGGGCTCAGATAGTAAAAAAAGTAGCCGAAGTTACACCTTATATCATCAGCTATCTATCACTCAAAAACCTATAAAAATTGGTGCAGTCGTTCCAGATAGCTGGAATAAACAGACAGACCGTAAAATGCAAATAGACCCTTCGTTTTCATTTATTTATTCAAATAAATTTTAAGGAAAACAATGTACCGTGTAATTGTATTATAATAACATAATGTTTTGATCTAGTACATAAACAAATAATATCATGTTGCAATTGTTTAGCATCTGTCACTTCGTTGTTGTCATAAACAAAATTAAATTAATATCTTTATAAAATCTCAGAAAAATATATGTAACCTATAATATGTAACCTCTGTGCACCTACCTTACAAACTATCTATACCTTCTTTTTTTTTACGTGTGGAAACCCCCTCGGTCCTTCACCCCACCGGGGTTTGAGGCGGGGCGGTGTGTCGGAATCGAACAGACTAAAACCACAAGGTGAGCCACTCTACGCCTGAGACGGGAGGGATCCGGGCACCGCTTTCTTACGCCATCCGGAAACTATCTACACCACCCGAAGGTAGACTGAAAGAGAATGCCCTGGGCATTAAGTCCGCCGATGTACAATTGTACTGCATAAAGTTTTTATATAAAAAAAATAAAAATAAAAAAAATTATGCTTTAACGAAAATTAATCGTCGCAGTACATATTGTGGAATAAATAGATAATATTTATGTTCCAAAAGACACTAAAAATATCGAGAATAAGGCTTCGGTAACATATATTGGCTATCTTGGTAGACGAAGGTCTGACGGCCAAATGAACGTATAAATTCGATAAATATCCTCTACTAATGAATGTTTAACTAAAAATACAACTATAGCAGCCGTTGAACAAATGAATTAATCCTTTGAGTGTATTCAGTTTTCTTGTTTATTTAATCCCTATGCTACATTCATTCTTTAATGGCTTATACTTTATGGAGTCCTGCGGGGCTACTCGCTGTTATTGTTCTACGGCAACTGCGGGTAACGGCGCGGAGTGAAGCCAATCTGAAAGAAGTCTAAGTTACTCTTTATTAGGCCAGCTATCTGCCAATGATATTCCTGTAAAAATCAGTCCAGCCATTTTAAAGATTATCTGGAACAAACAGACTGATAGAGAGAAAAAAATTGAAATAAATATTTTGGTACACATACCGTGTAAACCTATATATACATTTAGTAAGAAAGCGGTTATTTTTCTAGTACAAACCGTCACCCCAATTTTATTTATTTGTGTAGATAAAATGAATATCCTACTAATATTATAAACGTGAAATTTTGTAAGTATAGATGGATGTTTGTTACTCTTTCGAGTAAAAATAACATAATGGATTTCGGTAAAACTTTACAATTTTATAGCTTATACATTAAAAATTACACTTCGGCCACAATGTATAAAGAAACAATTCACGCAATATCTTTATACCGCGGTTAATACCACGGGGCTTAGCTAGTCAGTCGTATATTTTTTCAATAAGATTATTCTTAGCTTGTACTGTTATTCAGATTGTTTCAAAAATAAGCTGTGTAAAACTTAGATATTCAACGGCAGTCTCGAAACGAGACAAGCATGAAATAGTTGCTTGAGTACTAATGTCGACTGAATACAGAATTAGACGTTTTTAGACGCCTTACTTTGGTATAAATAAGATAGATATTTTACAGTGAAGAAGATTGTTGTAAAAGATATAGATAGGTTGCAGCCTACGAAGGTAAGGTCGGCCAGTTTTAAGGGTTCCGTAGGCTCTTGACGGAGCCCCCGTAGTCCGTCCGTCTAACCACATTACTGCTACTGCTGTAAACCTGTTCTTTCGGATTAATATAAATACATATGTTTTCCAAATTAGAAATGAGGAAAGAAAAATATTTCTGCTTGTGCTCATAAATCTTTAAATTTACTTTACTTTAGCAAAGTTAAATATTTTTCGGTACAACTTCAAAACTGTACTTCTATATGGGCGTGAAACGTGGAAGATCGCCAAGGGTATTTCGCATCAGCCCCTGGTCTTGTAAGCTGCTGTCTTCATTGAATTCTCGGTATTTACTGTCTCGAGAGAATCTCTAACATATTCATTAGAGATGCACTCGTTGGTCCAGCAGTTGACGTATGCGACTGCCGATCATGAGGTTTCGGGTTTGAATCCCGGGTCGGGCCAAAGGTGTTTTTGAGTTTTTTTGATTATAGACATACTTCATAATAGCTCGGCGTTTGAAAGTTAGGGTCTGAACCCCGTACCTCGGGGAGCACATAAACTGTCGGTCCTGCGCCTGATCTCTCACTGTTCGTGTCGGATAACCATCCCATCAGATTATGAGAGTGATGGAACAGAGAGTGCATTTGTTTTTACGCACACAATGTAACATCTCCTGCAAAGTTAGCTGATCTCCATTGACGCTAACGGTCCTGGCCATATTCGTCTAGGAAAACATTATTGCAAGAAATAAGGTGAATGTTATAATATTCGTTACATTTTAATTATTGCCTATACACATGTCACACTTGCTAGCAATAATTAAATTGGGTTACAAATATGCGACCTTCTCCTGTCCAGCAATTTTCATTTTTCTCCAATATCTTACCATTGCGGTAAAAAAAAGCCTTCCTTAAAAATCAAAATATCTCCATGCCAACAACCCAATGCCCACTGCTGGGCTCGGGTCTCCTCTCAGGAGAAGGTTATCTCCATGCCAAACTTCATTACAATCAGTGCAGTGGTTTAGTCGTGAAATCGTAACAGACAGACAGACATACAAATTTACTTTCAAATTGATTTATTAATATTTTTAATTTTCCTATCTGATTTGTGAAGTGGTCACTAGATAATGAAAACATGCACCATTATATATATATATACGATTACATTCATGTAATCGGTTATTTGGGAATATTTTTATGAATATAATAATAACGCATATTAACTGGGAGTGGTTAGGATATAAATATATGAAATAAAAGAAATAATAAAGCAAAGTTGTGTTTTGAAATTGGACAATGAAATCCTAACATTACTCCGCTTTATAGCAGGATTTCGTGACCAGAAACACTTTAAGTAGAAAAGACAAGCGTTCAGTAATGTTTCTTGTAAATACATGTCGCTTGCAGCTAACAAAGGTAAAGTCGGACGGTTTTGGGGTTCCGTAGCCAAAATGGCAAAAAACGAAACCCTTATAGTTTCGTCCTGTCGTCATCGTAGTCTGTTCGTTCCAGACTACGATGACGACAGGCCTCTGCCTTCTGCCATTGTTATAAACCTGTACTTTCGGATGAATAAAAATACTAATAACGCAGATAAAGTGATGAAATAAAATCTTAATAATAGTTCTTTTCAAGAAACCGCCTTATTGTTGTCTGTTGTTTTTTGGATTTATCAACCACAGTTCGAGGTGTCATTGGATAGTTTTTTTTAATTAGCAAAATTCGTCTATCTTTTGCAAACTAAATTGTACTAACTGGAAATAAAGTAAGATGTATTTTGAATCCGTGAGCTCTAGTTAAAATTCATCCATACACATAACCCCAGTCGGGTTTCAAAAAACTAAATGATTCGAAACAGTGAACAATAAATTACGCTAAGCACTGTTTAATTCTCGGCACAAAGTTTAAAATTGCTCCGTTCTACGTTTAGATAGCATTAGTAGCTGCAGAAACTTTTTGTAGGTCTATTATAAAGTATTGTGTTTCTTAGAATCCTGTGTATTTTCAAATGTTTAACGGAGATTATAAAATAATTGAAATGTAGTAAAGTAATTTGTAATTCAGTTGTTTTCGGAATTAGGGATCGCAATGTAAGTATTGTTTCTAATCAGCATTTCAAATTTTTCATTCAATAATATTGACATTAATGATGCAAATCTACAACTCTTTAATTTTCCTGAGACTGTTAAGGTATTCCAAGTGATCACTATTTATTTCTGTAAGGCCTATGCTGTATGGATACGGACTCATATTTAATAAATAAATATCAATATTTTAGACATTTAACACACAACGCCATCTAATCTCAAACTTAGCAGAACTTGTATAGGCCATTCGCTTAGATAGTGTCCACGCACCCGCACGCAATTATAGTTATTGCTGTGAATTACGAATATATAAATTCATACAACGGCGTAAACTAACAAATCATACTTGCTTGTGGATGTACTCTGCAGGCGGATTCTTTGATTTTGTGGCGGCTTGCCGCATGTGCGACGGTAGCCCGATCTATGTGACCGTATCTAAGCGAATGGCCTATATAGATAAATTTTTACATAATACATTTTTTTGGAAATATATACATACTACACATAGAAAACGTTCAAATTCCGAAACAAATATTTGCAAATCATACAAAAATTTGTTCCAATCCGGAAATTGAACCGGAGACCTTAAGCACAGTAGCACAGCAGTTGCATAAGTTACCACCGCGCTTCAGAGGCAGTCTTATACGTGTATGTAAGTCTATCATTATTGTATAGTGCAATTAAGTGTATTTTACAGTAGGACAACCATACTTCAGCACGAATGGGCCGGCTCGACTGGAGTGATACCACTGATATCACTTCTTCTCAGAAAACCGGTGTAAAACAGCTCCTGCGCTATGTTTTATCTAGTAAGTGGGGATACCAGAGGCCCATACTCAACCCCTCCTCTCATCCCCCTCCCCATCCCCCAAAGTTCGTCAGCGCACTAGTGACGCCTCTAGTGTTGCAGGTGTGCATGGGCGAAGTAATCGCTTGCCATCAGGCACAACGTTTGTTTTTTGACAAAAAAAGTGATGTTAATTATTAAACGTAATATGTATAATATACATGTAAAATAATACACCATAACTTACATGTAGATCGTACTAGTCCATTTCAAGGTTGCTTGTAAGACATCACACTACGATAAGATCGCCCACTACGACTCTGTTTTTTTCGATTCTTTCTCAGTTATAGTATGTAGTAAAGAGTGCCTATATATCTATAAAGTCTAAATTATTTAATCTACGCTAATGTCAAGTCAAGAAACTAACTGCGTATATTTTACATGAGGATTTGCCATTTAGTTAGTTAGGAGTTAGATCTTGATAGGTACTCTAATTAAAGTGCCATCAGATTTGAAATCGATTTGTGTTTGGAACCAACTAACTACATTAACAGCTAAATTGGAATAGTAATGACCAAACTAGTTGATTATATGACACACTTTATATGGCTAGTAAGACCATTCACAATGTATGTAGAAGTATATTTTAAAAATCGAATGACGAAGCACTTAGAGATGAACACTTTCTACAAAGCTTATCGTCAATAACGTCAAAAGCCAGTAAGTAAAATATCTTATAAGGGTACATCAATTACCCATAAAAAGATTCTGAAATTTATCTTATGATAGGTTTTTACGCAGAAATACTTTAAAAGCTCTACGATTTGGTTCTCGTGAGTATGAGTTTTATCGTGAGGAAATGACAGCTGAAGAGGTTAGCACATAAATAGAAAACCTTACAGGTGGATAGTGAATTCTCGCAGAAAAAAAATATCAAAGGATTTGTCGTTGATTCATAGTTGTACACAATTAAAGAGGCAATATGTCATCCTTTATGGACAATAGTAAGTCTGTAACATTTTAAGTTACTTAGATTTGGCACCTACCATACCTATGAAGTAAAAACATTTCTTAAGCGACGGTTTCGCACGGAGGTAAAGTGCGGTGTGAGTTTGCCATAATTATTTTATGATATCTTCTATTTAATTATATTAATAGATAAAAAACACGTAGTTTCAGAATCCCTATTCAACCCATGAGTGTCGTAAAAGGCGTCCAAGGGTGCAAAGTGTAAACTATCCATAACATTATCACCTCAAAGAGAAGACAAACGATATAAAAATATGCCCGTACGATCGACGTGGTATTGTTAGCTAAAGAGTAATAAGGAGAAGCCTATGACCTGTGGTGAGTGTTACAGCCTGTTTATAAAATCACTGTTGATTGAATTTCCTTCTTATTTAAAATATTTACGGGTACATCACGACGTATTCGTAGCTCTTTCCCCATATTTTATATCTCCAATATCTTCAAGGTATTCATTTTAGTAATATACTGTACATTGCAGTCCGGATCTTCAATAAATGAGTACTGTATCTGACGTTTACTCGGATAAGGAATAGCTCCGTGTTCTTTAAATATTTGCTTGAATAACCCAATAACTATTTTAAATGTAATGACATGGCAGGTTGTCTATCACAAAATATTTTCTTTTGAAGATTTGTCAGAAACAGCAGTCTAATACCAAATTTATGTAGATGAGAATTAGTTCAGATATCCAAACAGATGATTACGAAAACTAATTCGATTCAAAGAAAACAAATCTTGAGGTTTCAATACAGAAGATTTCTGTACAAATATTTTGAGTAGATTACACTGATCGATTCATTGGCCTGAAATTGGGTGCTTTTATAATCGCATTGGTTTCACTTGTTGGCAAAATTGGGTATACTTTGTAGATTTCTCATCCTAGTCTATTTTAGTTAAATAAAGTACATCACACAGTGTCTGCTAAGAAGCATTTCGTACTAAAGTCGTAAAACCTTTTATACGGGATTAAGGGATTTGTTTTGAATACCAATCTGCATTAAACTTATTAGGCCAAAAAGTAAACGCGGTCTAGTAATGTCTTAATCCTGTACCTTAAAGTTCAAATTCGAATGACATCACTAAAACAGTTGATACGATCTCATTTCAGGCATTACGGTATAACCTGTTTGTAAAAAATATTTTTTTAAGAATCATCCCGTTTTTTTATGCACGGTTTTGTTATCAAAATGTTTTCATTTTTCGAAATTGAATATTTTAAGAGAAATACTTTATACAATGTTATATTTCTATATATTTAAGCTAGCAACAAACTCTTCAACAAACCATAGACGAGCAAGTACATGGATTTACCATGTTCGTAAACATTTTGACGTTTTTCCATCATTTTAGTCCTAATTAGGCAACAGAATACAAGCCTAATATATGACCCGTTTATAGAAGTAAAGTTCAAGAAATAGTGACTCTACTTTACCTGATTGAGAGCATGAACAGTGTCAAGAGTAGTGGTCACCTGCTCATTGTAAAAACAGACGATGCAAGAATGCAGTATTGCGGCCCACACCTTGATACTTCCGCATTCGAGCTGGCCAATTCATGCTGAAATCAGCCTACTGCCATAAACCAACTATTCGAAATCAAACGTAAATCTTTAACACGAAAACAATATAAATGATAGTGTTCATCACACAATACATTTATCGGGTGGGAATCAAATTCCAAATACCAAACCAACGATAGATATCGATTTTTACGTACTTCGACTTGTTTTTAAAAACATTTACCCAAATTACAAGGTTCTCTTGAAGTTACTGACAACCCTATTAGCAGACTGCGTTAATGGTCTTCATCTCTAATCAAATAGCCTTACTCAAGCAGAAATCTGCTGACCCAACAACCTTTGCGGTTTGCTTTTAACTATGAACGGAAAAGCTGTCGGTTTTGTTTCAAGCGACTTAACGTCTTAGTGACGTACTACGACTGGTTACTATGTCCATTTACCCAAGAAGTAATGTGTTGTGAAAATATAAAACTTTATTAACAGCATCAAGTATGCATCCATGCAATGACAATCATTACTTACCTTTTTTATTACCAACAATATAACAATTGTTTTTCATAATGTACTCTTATTTTTTTATTATTAGAATATATAATTTTTTTAAGATATTTTTTTTCCATTTTTATAATTATTTTTTGTTTTTTTTATTTTTTGATATTCTTTTATTTGTAATTTTAATCAACGTACTTTAATGTAGATAGTGATACCTACCTTAATTATATAAAAATGTAATGGTCATATAAAACAGGAGAGGGCACTGGCTCCTGTAATACAGGCGTAATGCCTAGCACAGGGGACAGGGACTTCAAATGATTATAATTTATATTTTATGTCATTGATTATTTATTTATTACTCCATACAAGACTCCTGAACTCCTGAACATAGAATCAGATAATGAAATGGATACTTTTAAACAAAAAATAAGTAACTGCAGCGAGAACAACAAATTAACACTACAAATGAATTAAATAATCTAATACGGTACCTTTAAAAGAGCAAATCTTACAAAAATAATCTGAATCTCGGAAACGGCTTTAACGATTTTTATAAAATTCAGTATGCAAGAGGTTTCAAGAGCGATAAATCGATCTAGCTAGGGTTCATTTTTAGGCGCTCATAGCCTAGTTTCACTCGGTGATAAGAAACAATAACCGAGGGTAAGCAACGAAGGCGATAGTACCAGGATGTGTGACAGCTGGTGGCATGTTACCATAAGCGTCTCCATGATTCGGAGGTTACATTAAACAGTCGGTTCCGGTTGCTATCATAGGATAAAAGTCGTGAAACTTAGTTGGAGACCTTTGGGCGGCTTAAAAACATCCAACGGCAAGGTTTCGTAGCCACAATGTAGTCTTGTCAGTCTCCAAACCGGTCCTCCAGGTACTTTATGTAAAACTATGAATGTATATATATTAAACTTTGACAATCATTGAATTCTAATTTCAATTTCAGTTTAATTCTTTTAAGCTAGTACATATCGAAGTACTGGCATAATCCAGAAATTTCAAATGCTATATTCAATGGACGGCTTTGTAGTGGTTTGTATAATGGACTACTACGCCTTCGTACTTTCCGATTTGGTTTGGGTGGTTCTGTATGTAACATTTATATATACTTATATTTAATACATATAGTGTTTCCAAAAACACATTATTTTTCATTCACATAAATTGTCTATGACCGATTGTATAAGTTTCCCCTTATTTAGTAGTAGATAACGTAACGTTAATTTTTTTTTTTTGTATTTAAGCTGCCAAAATGACTCTGCCCTGCCTGATGGAAAGCATGAGCAGAATCCAAGAGTGGTGGTCACCATCCTCAATGCGAAAAAGAACAATGATTTATGGTGACCCACACTATGGCGGCCTGGGGGGAAAGGGGATGGTGAGGGGGATAGGGGGCGTTGGATTGGGGTATGGGCCTCCGGTATCCTCACTCACTCGATGAAACACAGCGCAAGCGCTGTTTCACACCGGTTTTCTGTGAGGCCGTGGTATCACTCCGGTCGAGCCGGCCCATTAATGCCGAAGCGTGGCTCTCCCACGTTAATGATAACGTTGTCAGAATATGGTAAAATCTTGGAATCAACAACCCATAATGTCCTACTGTTGGGCTCGGGTCTTCTCTCAGGTGAGGGTTAAGGCCATATGTGGAACTATATTAGGACTAAAATTATGGAAAAAAAACAGCACATATCGCCTGATGGTAAGCGATTACCGCCGCACCCGCAACACCAAGGCGTGTGTCTCCCAAGGTGATATTACCTTGTCTCGGAGAGCATATCCATCCCAGTTGTTATTAACTATTATAGCGACCATGATAGGGTCCAGTCGGTACCCTCAAAATATTGATAACTAGCTCAATATTTGAATTCAGTTCGTCCACAGAGCTGCAGAGGTCTGATGCTAGTCCCTTCGTGGAAAAACTGATATTCAGGTAAATACCGGTTCAACTAGTAGCCAAAATACTCTTGAGAATAAAATGCCTAGACAGAATGTAAACTTTGATCTTAAGTGAAGATTCAATAGTCTTTAATATGTTATATAGTACTTTATCTAAATTACTATGGTACTGCAAAACCTGTGCAAAGGAAAGTTAATAATAATTACTTTCACAATCAGAACTTGAGAATACTCAAATTTGAATCCCTTTTACAATATTCCCGTTATCAGACAAAACGATTTACTCTCCAAAATAAGGTCAGATCCAACCTTTACAGCCCTGCACTGTTATTGTCCCTCAGAGAATAAGCGGATATTGAGACCCAAATTTGAAATATTCATTTAATGTTAATAGAAAAAGATGATGTATTAAGGCTTCCTGAAAAAAAGAAACCAACGTAATCCCTTGTAAACTTTGAATATCGATTGAAATCCAACCACACCGAAGGACAGGACCAAAATAAAGGACATACACCTTCCCAATGCAGAAAGAGTAGAGTTATTTTGCAAGTTTGGCTCGAATTGAGAATATTTCATAATAAAGTTTATTTTTTGTATATACAATAAGTTTTATGAGAACATAAATAAATAAATATTTTGAACAACTGCCACACAACCCCCTCTAGCTTCAAACTAAGCCGAGCTTGTTGTAGAAAACTAAATTAACTAATATAATACTCATATACTTTTTTGTAAATATTTAACAAATACTGATACCTAGATTTGCATACCATTTAAACATTTGATCTGGTAATTCAATCCTAGATCTCAAGCACGGGACTCGCATACGTTACCACTGCACCACGGAGATAGTCAAAATAATAATAAGAAAATACTACACTAAATAACAATTTAAAATCAAATACCAATTCTCAGATCCATCATTAACTGAGATTCAAAATTACCTTGAAATATTTCTGGAACAGAAGTAATTTAAACTTACTTGGTAGTAAGGGTCTCGTTCAGATTGTCTGAGATATTATCTAAAATATTTAAAGGGAAGCGTTACTAAATGTTACTTATAAATAAAAGATTATCATTTATTTTTCAGATACAGATTAGGCTTACGCCATTAGAAGTTTAAAATATTTCGAAAGCGTCAACTTTAGTACTTTTTAATGCAATTGTAAACATATAGATACATAAAAAAATAAGTTTTTGCGTCCTATAGACAGCTTTTCCCATCCGAGGCTTATATTATATATTATAGGGAACAAACGAGCAGACCTTTCGCCTACTAAACTACTAACTGTAAAACTAACAAACAAATTGAGTGTAAAATATAAACTACTTATGGCCTTTTTATGTTCTTACCTTGCCTGAACTTTTTCACTTTAATAAAATAAAAGACTCGATAAGACTGTCTTCAACAAATGTTTGTCGAATCATTAGTGGAGAAATCGACATCGCTAACTTTTCGCAAACTATTTTTCTTGAAGAATTCTGTAAAGAAGTTTGCCAATTTACGTCTCTCAGAAATAAATTCACTTCAATATGTGCGGTGATTCACAGGTCTTTTTTTTTAGTTTTAGAAGTAATCATTCCCTACCTGTAAATATTTACAGGTAGGGAATGATTACTTCTAAAACTATATATATATAGAAAAAAGTTTAATATATAACCTAAATATATGCACATTTAATTCATAACGAACATTTTTATTTACATTCCTAGCTTTTGACGTATTCGGAGTTTCAAACGGCGCACTCATACTACACTACTCAATCTGAATGTCTAGTCTGTAAATTTACACGAAATCCATAACAGTTCTTTGACTCGTACTGCTTTATTTAACGTTGCTTTATATGTATATTTTGATGCAGCTTTTGCAGAATATGTATATTTTGACTTATATCATCATCAGCCTATAATAGTTTACTTTCAAACACAAGTATTTGCATGAAAATTAAAGTTTTGGCCTTGGATAGGCACTCTTTATTGCACACCATAATATAAAAGATACAATGTAGAGTAAGATTCCAGGGCGAACAGACATAACTTTTTCACATAGATGAAATCTTAGGTTCCCAGTTGCGTCTCATTTTCTTTGAATACCTGTTTGCTTTTAGGACCCCCCCTAGTGACAACTGGGCAGGTACCAGGTAAGAAAGGTAACTAAAATTAAGTAACTAAAATTTTTTGGTTGATTTTCATACATGTTTTATAGAACATTATTCTAAAATAGCATGACAGACACTTTCCATAGACCAAAACTTTTGTAAGACGCTTTAAAGCTCCACTTAAAACATAATGGCAGCGTTTGATAAGAGTTATTACTGCTGTGGCTTCCAGTACTTATTTTTCAATATACGTAACTCATATAGTACTTGTTATAAGAAAAACGTTGTTGTACAAAATATATATAAAATCATCCACCAGTCACTAGGGGTGTTTCAGAGAACATGAAACGCAGTAGCGTTTATTATTCTTTGAATAAGGTTCTTCGTAGAGAATCTAAGGTTTCATCTATGTGAAAATAAATTATGGCTGATCGCTCTGGGATCTTGGACTAATTTAGAAATGAAGTAAATAAAAACAGTGGTACAATAGGGGGAATTAAATTCTGGAATGTGCTATAGGACTTGTATCAAGGTTCTTTCACTTTGCAGCATTGTCCTACAGAGTTTGCTCATTAAATCTATTTACTGCATAATATGAAAATTTTTCAGGACATACGGTGTATTTTGCCACTGGGATTACGAATTGTTTGCAGAAAAAAAATTACTACCACCATTCTCTTCTAATTTTACCCATAGGCTATGCTAGGTGAGCGATGTTTAGGCACAAAAGGATTAGTTCAATCAGAATAATCTTCATAATTCGGGAGGGCGTATTAATTCTGACAGAAATTGCAGATCTCCATGAGTAGAGGTAAATTACTTACCTTGAAAATGTTAAAAACAAAGAAACCAATATTCACATCGGACTTAATGTTTGTTAATGTACAATCAGAGTGCATTCAACCAAGTAAACAGGCTGTTCAGTTTGGTATCAGTTATGTATAGAGTTTATCTTTGACTTATTTATCACAAGACATTATGACGTGGATTAAAGTAAAGTTAGTAAATATATATAAAAACCGGCCAAGTGCGAGTAGGGCTCGCGCACTGATGGTACCGTCTTACCTTGTGGGTATTTTACTGTACTATTTGATGGAACAAAATATTTATGCCTTTCTCAATGTTTTCTTTATATGTGCTATAAGATGTTGCTTCTGGCCAAATTTAAAAATTCTGATTTCACGAGAAGAACGCTGTGTGTGAAAAGAAAGAAAGCAAATTTTCAGACAGTTTGTACTAAAAGCGACTGTATCTTTTGATTGCGTTGGCTTAGAAGTTTGATTATTTCACAGCTCCAAAGAACAGTGGACTTGAGAATTTGATATGAATTTCAGCTTGACATCACCACGTGCTACTGAGAAAAAGGGTATTGACAGACAGACGGACATCAAATTGGTTCTTTAAGGGTTTCTTTTTTCTTTTAAGGTACGGAACCCTAAAAAATGAGAAGTATAAGTATTGTATAACGTTACACAACCAGTTCTTGAACCCGACAGTCTACGTGTACTGATATCTGGGTGGGGTCAATGATATTTGATAAATACACACAGGGAGCGTTCATACTGTGTAATATTTCAATGTGCACGTTTTAATTGTCAATGTTAAAAATGATAGCTGAATTGATGTATTATTTTAAGTACATAGTTACAAGCACCAGGCTGAAATCGGCGTATATATTTTTCACAATTAAATCAACGTACAAATTGTATAAGTACATTCTTTGCAACCTATATACCTTGGGTATTTGGTAGGAATTCAATGTCTAAAACATTTTGAAAAAGATATGTCGATACTCACACATATAACGCAAAACAGAAACACTCTACAGCACATCTACCGAAAATACGTCAAACTATGGAGTAGCGAAGGACACGAAGAAACTATCAATCCTGAATCACGCAATCAAAGTTTTCGCACCGATTAGCATATATACAACTTCCCAATATTCACCATAAGACAGTGGCCCACCAGGCATGATCACATCGCCTGGCCGGAGGATCCTCCTTTTGTGTTGGAGGGACATGACACATGTTCCTCCACATTGGTGATCCCAACATGATTAGAAGCAGCCTTCAATAAAGTAGAGCAGCTGCGCTAACATCATGATCACTCTCACGGTGATGATCGTCAACCAAGTCACAGCCAGCCTCATCGCAGCACTGCATACCGTATGCAATGCCGACTCACTGGGATCAGTGGACTTTAGCCGCGACTTACTGGGACTAGCGGCATTCAGTTTCAACTCGGTGGCCCGCCAGACCTGATCAACTCACCTGGTCGGAGGATCCTCTTTTTGTGTTGGAGGAACATGATATCCGTTCCTACACAGATATACAAGAATTTAGTATTATGACTAAATAAGAGTATTAAAACAGATACTAAATACTTTGAGACAGAAAGAGATATAGTTTTCTGTTTTGGTTGGTTACATATATTAATGTAATATTTATTTTAAATATAAAATCTTGTCATTTTTTCTATGAATTTGGAACTTATGTAAATATTGCTTCTCGGAATAGTAAGTGGCTTTATGTTCACTCCTTTATATATTCATATTTATTGTTAAATAAAATTGGCATCATGTGTGTGAGAAGTCCTCTGTCTTATATTTCGCAAATATTATACAGAATAGGTTCAGATAATGTTGTTAAAATTCTTATTTCACTTTTTATTGTTCAGTATTTGTATTTGTGACGATAGTGATTATGATTATACTGATGCAGTGATAGATATGTTGTTGAACGGTGTTAGCCGGGAAGTTGGAGTTTCGGATGAAATTGATGATGGTATTTATCTTTGATTACTTTAACTTTCCTTTCTTCCTTCCATTCTTCTTTTTTGTTAATACTTGCTTTCATTTTAAAGTAGTTTCTTATATAGCCAGATAGCAGGAGCAGCATATAAATTCATTACACCTCTATGATTGTACATCATAATAAACCAATTTGCACATGTTTTTCAATGTATTTCGTTCAATGTATGATATGAATTGCTTCTAGCGCATATGATAAGTTTATATATTATGTGTATTTCATGTAGTGTTTAGTCTGCTTTTTGAATACAATTTTTAGCCAATATTTACCTTATTCTTTTTTATGGTATAGGGAGCAAACGAGCAGACGTGTCGCCTGACAGTAAGCGATTATCGCGGATCATGGATACCCGCAGCACTAGAGGCATAATAAGTGCTATGCTGGCCTTTGGAGGATGAGAAGGGGGATGAGGAGAGGGGTTGAAATACCTGACCGGTTATCTGTGTGGCAATAATATCATTCCGGTCAAGGTGATGCAGTACTACTAAAGTGATAACAATAATATTTCTGGTAACTGACATACAACGGTATGTAGTCCCAAACTAAGCAGAGCTGTAGTATTACTACTATACTAAAGGTACTAGATAAGAGTGTAAATACATATAATACCTTTTTTTTGTAAATATACACTTGTCATAGAAAATAACCAAAGTTCGGAATAAATATTTGCAGATCATATCATTATTCGGCCCATATCACAGCGCATCAGCCGCTACGCTACAACTTCGCCATCGATATACTCCTTTGAAGTTTAAATCGTTAATA
Source organism: Hyphantria cunea (assembly GCA_003709505.1). NCBI lineage: Eukaryota > Metazoa > Arthropoda > Insecta > Lepidoptera > Erebidae > Hyphantria > Hyphantria cunea. The sequence continues at coordinate 391,324 of PKRV01001140.1, forward strand.
GTTACATTGTGGTTTACGAAATATTTGTATTTTGGTTTGTATTTTTCAAACCATTCTGGTACACAGACGCAATTATCATGTGTTTTAAACCTAACTGTTCTAGGCAAAGAGCCTGTTCTGTCAGGTGGTATTTGGAAATGCGGAAATTGCGATGGCATTGATGAAAGTAAACTTATGTATTCTGAAACCAACGAAATAGAAGACAAAATGATGGCCGACTCTTCTGTAAATATACAGGTTAGTTTATGAAATGAGTTTGAAACACAAATTTTTAAATTGTTCATTATCTTCTAACTAATTCAACTAAAAATTATATTCAATAATCTTTTGAAATTGTTTTTTGAAATTTTGTTCTAAATAACGAAAAAAAGAAATACTCTTAATTTTTTGTTTTTTGACTAATTTTTGGCATGTTTAAATGTAGCCCCTTTAGCAATAAAAGAAAGTTGACAGTACACCTACCTGTTTTCATTTTGTGGTTTGGAAGCGAGCTAAAAATATGCAATACTGTTAACCTTTAACTAAGGTTTTGGAGCATTTTAATAAAATGAAAATCTGGTGGCTTCTACTTGCACACTCTTTACCTTTCATGTTAACTGTTGTATTCGATTATCTGCCTTTTAAAAAGAGTGGCCATGAGTTTCTTTGCCGGTATTCTTTTCATAAGGCTCTACGCATTTTGGAAACTGGAGATTATGGATCGACACAGGCAGACAGTGAATAAGGTGTTTTCACCTAATATTTACAGTACATCTGTGGCGTCCGTTTGTGTCAATCTATGATTTTTACCTGTAGCTTCAAGTTAACGTTCATAAATGTCACTTAGTGTCTTATTGAATAAATGATTTTGAATTTGAATTTGAATTTGAAAGAAAATATTGAAGATGACGTAGTGACCAATAAACTATTTATTACTAAAATAATTAATCATCGGCCAAGTGCGAGTCTGACCCGCGCAGGTAGGGTCCAGTACCATTTTCTATACATTTCAAGCGTCTACCTGATATTAGTTGTTATTAGTTTTTAATATCCAGCAAAGAACATCAAATAATTCACGCTAGTTGTATCGGAGCCCCCTTAAATATTTATTTTATTCTGTTCTTGTATTTGTTGTCATAGTGGCAACCGAAAACTATTATTTTTAAAATTTCAACTAACTTCAACGGTATATCAGAAACGTCCTGGTGATAGACGGAGAAACAGATGAACATACAGACGGTCAGACAGCGGAGTCTTAGCAATAGGGTTCCGTTTTACCCTTTAGGTGCGAAACCCTAAAAAGTGTGTTTTTCTTTCTCTATTCGGTATTTTGTTTTTTGTTTAGTATATGTATACACTTATAATGTTCATAGTGGATGGTGGATGAAAAAATGAAGTACCGAAATATATGTACGCTTATAACTTCCGATCGTCTGCGCCAAACTAAATAATATTTTTTTATGTATTCGTTATTGTTAGGAGAAGGTTTTTATACAAGAGAAATTTAAATAAAACGGGCACAGACAATTTTTCGTATCCACGACTGTGCACTGCCTGAAATAGATATGTGAATATGGCGGTACGAAATTTGAGGAGTCAGCTAATTTGAAATATTATTTTATTAGTTATGTTTAAATGCATATATCTATAGATATTCCATCTCATTTTTGCCAATCTTCTTTTCCCTTATTTTTTTATAACTTCGTCCAAACATAATCTAATCGTTATTGTTAATAGCACAACATACACTGATCTTTTCTTTAACATTGCAGATCGCTTTTACTCTTCCCGGGATGCAATGTATTACGATACATTCGGAGACGCCAGGTGTAGTACGACGCATTACTGGAGCATGTACCAGTGGTACTCTTACTCTCAGTGTCGCTTCTGTTCCCTACTTCACTGTTAATATTTATAGTTGAATATCTCTGCTTTAATCTAATACCATAACAATATATTATTTTATGAAAACACTGTAATTTAATTATTTACAAAATTTACGTTTCTTTTCATCCTTAAACAAAATAAATGTAATTGTTGTCAAAACAACCGACTTGTCAAGTACATGGGACTAATTGCGCCTCCTAACCACTCCTGTACACTAGGATTAACAGCACTGACCCAGAAACACTTATATAGTAATATACTCGGGAAGTCCGCAACGACCGTGTGGACCGTGGGAGAGCCACGCTTCGGCATAAATGGGCCGGCTCGACCGGAATGATACCACGGCCTCACAGAAAACCGGTGTGAAACAGCGCTTACGCTGTGTTTCATCGAGTGAGTGAGGATACCGGAGGCCCATACCCCAATCCAACGCCCCCTATCCCCCTCACCATCCCCCTTCCCCCCAGGCCGCCATAGTGTGGGTCACCATGCTGCATTGTTCTTTTTCGCATTGAGGATGGTGACCACCACTCTTGGATTCTGCTCATGCTTTCCATCAGGCAGGGCAGAGTCATTTTGGCAGCTTAAATATATAAAAAAAAAAAACGAAATTAATCAGAAGAAAACTGGAGGAGTTAGAAATATGATAAGTCTTACAACACATAACACTTTTCTATTTATAAAAGTACAATCAGAAATTTAAACTAGATGTATAATTTCAAATCAGATATATAAGTGTATTTAAGTAAAAAAACCCTTAAAACAAAAGTATTTATAATTTTTACCCGACTGCGAAAAAAGGAGGGTTGTGTTTTTCGAGTGTATCTATGTATGTATGTACATACATAAATGTAAACACATACATACAAGAAATATACGTACATATTATATATATATATTTCTTTGGCACGCCCTAGAGCTCAAATGGCTTGTCGTATTTTTATGTCAGTGATATCAATAGATTCGTCTTAGTCGTGTGCGACACCGATTACATGAAAAGAAAAAAAAATTAAGAGACCCTGAGTTTAATAAAGATAGCAGATATTGACGCAGTCAGGTTTTCTAAATAAATAAAGTATTTTGGATGCCATTTACTTGACACTATCCCCTATGACTCAACACGAACAATCAAATAAACTATTCCGAAATGACCTTCTAAGATTATTTGTTATGTTGTATTGTTTGATTCTTGTCTACTGAAGGAAGTTGTAAATATCGTTCATGTTGCATGCATGGTGTTAAATTTTAGAAAGATCATAATGACTTGAATATTAAACGTAGAAAGCCTTATTCATGATCTCGGTTATGTGGGTACTATCCGGTGACTTCGGATTTGCACATTTAACTGAAATAACCAACTAAAATCCATGTACCGACATTAAAATCCTCGATAATAGAAATTTATATTATTTTTTAAATTTTTTTATGGGCCTTCCACAGTAACTCAACTCTGCCTGGTGGATAACATAAACAGCATCCAAGAGTGGTGATCACCATGCTCATGGCAAATGTATACAATATAACAATGCAGCTTGGTGACCCATACCGTGGCTATTATAATGGAATAATAGTTTATTTGAGTGATTACAGTTATTTATACATTTGTCATTTTCTGTACTTTTTATATCTGTATTACGGTGTACAAATAAAGAGTTTTCTATCTATCTATCTTCTATCATGGCGGCCTAGGGATGCGTCTGCATCATTGAGCGTCTGGCCATGTTGAAATCAGCGTGGCTCTGCTACCTGTATTTTTATTTTTTTTTATTTAAATTGTGCCTTAAAAAATTTGTTACTTCAGAACTATCTCAAATGCTGGTAATGTACGTGAGTGGTCAGGAAAGTTTCCTAAAAAAGTTTTTATATGTTGAGTGTTGCTATCTTTCATTGAAGTTGGAAACTTTTCTGATATCCTGGTATTCTGTCTCTTAAATCTAACGATATGGTGATCCGTCTGTTCACTCACCTCATATATAACTTATATTATGGTTGTTTGGAAGAAATCGCCGAGAGCGATAAGACCACCAATTGTGATACATACTTTGTGACTGTTCCTGTTGTACCATTTCTGCAACTAAAGTAACTGATAAACACACAGATCTGTATCAGGTATCAATAGATTACTGCAAGGAGTATTTCAGTCAAATAACTTTAAAAGTTTTATATTGTTACGCCTAGTTACAATTTTAAGTATTAATATTACAATTTCAATACGTACTAACATGAAGAAATCAACGTTTATTATAATAATGCATATTTTATTGTAGCGTACCTAAGTTGCAGCAAAAACATGTAATATATAAAAAAAACACTAACAATAATGAAAACAGAAACTCAATTTCAAAGAATAAATCTGTGTGAATATTTCACATTAGCGCGTTGTGTTTACATATAGGTTCAACCAGAAACTAAAGAAAAATCCTACACTAAAAACTGGAGTAACAAATTCCAAACAATCTAAATCCGAGAAATTAATTAGTCGTATGATAAAAATGACAATTTCAATCTTGTACCGCGACAATTAAATCTATTATAATAGGTGTTTTGCTTTTAAATAACAAACCTTCACCGTTTCGGTTTAGTCTTATTTTGATAGCATTGCGCTATTTTCGTTGAGTACCAATCTTCCTGTATCGAAATCCTCTCAGAGTTGAATATTTAAGTCAATTTGTCTTTGCCTTTGAAGCGTTCAAAGAATCCCTTACAAAGCTCTGAGTAAAGAAGCACTTAAACAACTTTATAGTTTAGTTTTGTGCTCTCAAAATGGTAAACGTCACGTCAAACAAATCGGTTTCAGAATTCTATGCTAATAAATGTATATTTCTTACTGGAGGCACTGGATTTTTGGGCAAGGTGAGTCTTTTTGCACATTTCAAAGCTGATTTGCGCTTCTTGGGCTGGTTTGAGCTTAAGGCATCAGTTAAATTTTGGCAGAATTTTTGAATACTTTATACGTAGTGTTGTTGATTTAATCTTATTTACCTTTGTCTATATTTTTTTTATTTTGCCTTTAAAAGAGTTAAAAAACACAGACAGAAGACAAAAAGAAAGACAGTATCACAAGCTTTTCACAGGTCAAAAGCATTCGCATGAACCAAAACCTTTATCTAAATTATCCACAATAGCGTGTCTTAGATCTAATTCTATATCCTCAATAAATACATCTTCTCCAATTCGTGTTACTGATCGTTACGTTGTAGATTTCTCTTTTCAATATTCTTAAACCAACCCTCTCCAGTATTGTGGACAAGGCCCTTATCGTCAGGATTAGCAACACTGTCTCTGACCCCATTTTTGTAAATAGGACCAATACTTAATTTTTAATACACCTGTAATCATTCTTCTACCAAGCCAAGTATTAAATAGCCCAAACTGAATACAAGGGTTGCCTTTAGTAAATTTCAGTAGCGTGCAAATTTAAACCTAATAGATTTATATTACTGATCTCGTTAACATCTCGAATGGTTCAGAACCTTCTTTACTTAATCACTAGGACTGTATTTTTTGGTATTTATGGAAAAAATATTCTAAAACTGTTCAGAGCACCAAATATTTTTGCACAAATGTTATTTGCATCAACTATATATTGTAACTTAATACGATTTGGTAACATATCGAATAATTTAAAAATCTACTTCACTTAATCACGATTGTATTTTTAGGTGCTTATTGAAAAATTGCTCTACAGCTGTCCAGAGATTGACAAAATTTACATACTGATACGAGAAAAAAAAGGAGTTGACATCAACCAAAGAGTTAAAAATCTCTTTAACGATCCAGTGAGTAGTTTTTTTTATGTTAAAATTATTACTTGGAAGTTAATAAATTTTATAGATGTGTTGACTTTAGTTAATAGTTAAGTTTAGTTTGGTGACTTTAGTGTATAAAGGACTTTATCAGAAACAATATTGGAACCGTCCTTGAACTATAACAAATAGCTAAAACCTTTAAACGAGAATATTCATGTATATAATCTGAATCTCGACAACGGCTCCAACGATTTTCATGACATTTAGTATGCAGAGGGTTTCGGGCACGATAAATCGTTCAAGCTAAGATGGTGAGTGATTACCGCCACCCATGGACACCCGCAACCCCAGAGAAAGGGGAGGGGTTGGGGTATGGGCCTCCGGTATTCTCACTCACTCGGTGAAACACAACGCAAGCGCTGTTTCAAACTGGTTTACTGAGTCTATTACTATCGTCTATTTCTGAGAATTATCCTGTACAAAGGTTTAGAAACGCAAATTAAAGTGAAAAAGAAACAACATTTGTAATATACGACCTGTATATTTTTCTGTCTTAAATGTTTTCACTTTTGTCTAGTCAATATCAATTCCAATGCTCGGCGTACATGTCAAGGTATTCTTATTAGAAAAAATAATATTTACCAGTTTCACGTACTCCAAGGTAATTCTCCTTAAACGTAAGTTATTTATGTACCACTGTAAGTGTACATCCTATATCGAGAATCACCATTTAGAACACGTACTGACGATAAATTTGAATCATGACCTACCATGAGCTTACTTTCTTACAGACATTCAAATACAATTTGGCCGACATTCGCGTAAATATGCACTTCTATGTTAACTACTTACCTGTCATTTAATAACACAGATAATCACCTAGCGTGGTATCCAAAAAGGCATTTGATCTAAGTTTTAATTAATTTCAAAATGCATAGATTTAAAATTATATTATGATTGTTTAATCTAATATATTATCTACTGCAGTGATGATAAAGGTAAAAATGGTATAGATCTTCGACTAATATTGACGTAGCTTGCTTAATATTTAAAACCTCCTAAGTGTGGCATGCACTGTAAAGGTGTTCTTTATTGTTTTGAAGGTTTTAAACGATTTATCGGTTAAATGGGTCATGATTTCAGTTTGTCAATAGAACATTATATAAAGTACCTAGGTGACGGCTTCGTTTATTATTATTTTGTGATGAGTTATCTAAAAATGTATCCTAACTGGATCGATTTATCACCGAAGCTCTTTGTATACTATATTTCATGAAACTTGTTAAAGTCGTTCTAAGATTTAGATCATAGAATATAATAAATCTGCGTGAGTAATTCAAAATCTTAACAACATTATAATTTAATATTATATAAGATTATGCTTTATATTTTAGTATTGAAGTTTCATATTTGTAACATACAATTTTGACATAATTTGATTTCTTCTATAAAAAAGACGTGCTGCAATAAATCCTTTTTAGATATACTGCATAAGTAGCGCAGTATAAATATACTTTAGTGAGGTGTTTATACATGCTAATGAATTCAATTAGGTAATTTATAATTTTTCAGCTCTTCGAGAAACTGAAAATCAAAAGACCACAGTCTCTAGAAAAGCTAGTCCCAATATCTGGAGATATGAATAATCCTCATTTAGGACTATCCTATGACAGTGAGAAGGTTATAGTCGAAAAGGTTAGTTTGAAAATCAACATTTTCTACATACTAAAGAACTTAATATAAAAGTCATTAGATCTCAATCCTTGGTATTTTGTGCATTTTGATGTTCTTTGCGGCAAAAAAACTTGAATTATACATGCTAAAATATGCAACAAATGTATATGCATTCAGAATAGTAACTTCAACATATTTTTAAGAAATATAAAATATACACCTTAACATAAAGAACATGGCAAACATTTTGATGCAGACAACCATTTATTCTAGTGATCTGGGCTTTCATAGATGTAAGTACTTCATTATGAAATATTACTAGAAGTACGGCAATGAGTTTGGTTTATTTTTCAATCGTTTGCTTGGTAAACCTTTTTTTTTTTTAAATTATCCTTAATAAATTGAATAAAACCCGTGGCGTGGTCTATAGCAGGATTTATCAGCACCCCACAGGCATATTTGTCGACTTTGTTTTGTTCTCTATAGATGATTTTAGACAGACCAACCTATTTCTTAATGATTCAGCAACTTATTTATCATTGTGTCTTATAAAAAGTCATTTTCCTTTCATCTTTACATTCTTTATCGTCATGTTTTGTATCTACAAATCTGAGCTCAAAATTTGAACCATCAAAGTGTTGTGTGATTAGTCCTTGGTTCCTAGTTTTAAGATGCATAACAATTAGTCGTACGCCTCACATCATCACGATAAGAAAATAATAAATATAATAGTTCATCGCTGGATACAAGCCTCTCCTTAGAAATGTGGTTTTGATACTATGCTGGCCATATGTGTCAGCGCTGTTTCAAGTTTTCCTGTTCTTTGGAGTGATATTATTCTACATAGTTTTTTCCCTTAGTCGGCTCTTATGATACCAATGGGGCTGAATAGAGTTGATGACATTCACAGCGGCAGTAATTTCATCTATGAGTACTCCATCTTTAAAACACTCTGTATTACCGTATTTTATTAAAGGTTTCAATATACTGGATGTAAAGTAGTACTGGACTGTAATCCCATAAACCGGAATCCAATCCATAATCAATAAATCCCAATTTAGAAACATGGTAGAAAATGAAACACACGTCTAAGCGAGGATGAATTTTATTGATTTAGATGGTATTTATACAAAAGTCCGTGGATCTTAATATAGCGATACAGGAAATCAATATAACGCCATCTATCGAACTCAAACAAAAACTAATGTACATTTTTTACATTGAACAGGTACTGTGCATTCATAAGGATTACAAAAAAAAAGATATGCACCATTTAAAATTTAAACCTAAAATTCATTATTTTTTCATTTTATGAATCAAGACATACCCACCAATTATTAGAATACTTAGATTTCTATGACGTAAAACATCGTTACCTATAGACTTATGGGCCTTACGAGTTTTCTCTTTCCTCAATATGTCTTTTATCGTCATTCAAAATGCCAAGCTTAAAGTTACCTGGGTTCCTCTGACAACCTACATGTTTTTTCCATCTATTTAAGTATGATTTTTACTTTCGTACATCACTCGATCAATCACCTCGGAGCGGCTTAAGCGTGGCAAAATGTTGTGTAAACTTTTGACAAATTCGATGAGAACACTCTCGAATCTCTTCACACAAATCAGTTTGTTTTAATGAGTTTAGATCGAAATAGAAACAAAGTATGCAGTTTGTTGTTGTTGTTTGCATGGAAGCCACGAGAGTCGGTCGCGTTCAGTGGCATTGTACATTAAATATTGCAAAAATTCCCCCCAAATTTAGCTCCTTATGAAATCCTAACTCTTTCTGAATTATTTTGCTATCATATTTTTTTAAATATAGTAAGAGAGTTCAATAAGTAAGTTCAATAATAAGTAAGTCTTTATTATTCTCTTGCAAAAGAAACCTGCAATATAGAAAGAATATCGTTTAAATTAGGATAAATAAATCTACAATCGATTTTTCTCACGTCATTGTCACGCTGCATTCTTACTTTCGCTTTTATTTTTAATGTACTAAAGATCTTAAAATTTAGACGGAAAATTTCACATCGTTGGGAAATTCTGCTAAGGATATAATCGAACTAATCTGGACTAATTTATTTAAGGCAGTTTGAGAGCTTTAGCAACTTAATACTTATCTTTGCTGCTAAAGACCTGGGAGTCCGTTTTCTTTATAGATTTCGGATATTCGACTACATGTAATTTTAAAACACTCCACGAAAAGTTAATAGCGTACAGTAGTAGCTCTTCCAAATCCTGACACACATACACTGAACCACAAAACAGACCACAAGTCGTTAATTAATTTCCGAGTAAATAAAATGGAGAAAGGTTTTTTATCAACAAAAAAAATTGTTGTTGTCTACAACACTTACTTACACCATAGGTTTTTCTAGATTTTTAAACATATTAAGTAAAGAAAAATAACTATAAAAGATGCTAATAACCAACCAACCTCAAAAAACTGCATACGAAGAAATTGACAATGAATTAAAAGCTTGTATATACCTACTGAATCATTTTGATAGTAGCTGAATATTTCAGGTTTCAGTTGTGATTCATGCCGCAGCTACTGTCAAATTCAACGAACCTTTAAGAGAAGCCTGGAAAATCAATGTTGAAGGAACCAGAATGGTTTTAGAGCTGGCTCAGAGAATGAAACGAGTAGAAGTAAGGACTTATTTCTTTACTGAATACTAATGCCTGTCGTTAACTAAAACCCTGCTCATGGTTTCAAGTGAGCCTTAATTCAATTTTCCTACTTGACGCTTGTGGATATCCCTCAACTTAGCCCCCTTCATCCATTTACCTTATTCCATTGTACCTCCTTCTTTTGTTTTATTCAAAAATAATTTCTATCCTCCAGAAAAAAATTAGTTATTTGCCATGTTACAAATCACCATCCCTAGATAGAACTGAGTAAAAGACAGTTAAACACTACGGTTCTTTAATTACGGTTTTTGTGGCTGACAGGTGTTTCTGCATATATCGACTGCTTACAGTAATTCAGATAGACAGGTTGTTGAAGAAGTTTTATATCCAGCACCTGCTAATATTGATGAAATACGTCAGTTAGTTAAAGAGGATTTGAGCGATGAAGATACATTAAAAATTATAGGTAATAAATCGTTCACTATACTTAGTCTTATAGAAAGGAGGATCAAATTTGAGAATGTAAATTCATTTTTGTTCATTTTATACCACCTCAATAAATGTGTAGTTTATACTCCAGATTGTCGGCAGATAATGGGACTTGTTAAAATATTTAAAAAAAAAAATAAAAAAAAATATTTAGTAGTAATCTTTGCTAATATCAATAGGACGAAACCGATCGTAATTGAAGTGAATAGTGGAATAAGTACAACTAACTTAGATTCTAGAATGTATCCTATGTACTGGAAGCCTTTTGCTAAATTATTTATATCTTTTTCATTAGCATAATTAGTGGAACTGTCAATCTCTTCAGCTACGATTAATAAACTAAAATAAATCCATATTGTTCATTGTATTTTTTACAAATAAACTGATAAATATTGTATACTTAATAGCGGCTTGATAGAGAAAGTAAAATTTGTCCCATAACTCAAAACTCAGCTTATAGCCGGGCATCAAAAATGAAGAATGGGATTATACAAGGGAATCATTAAGAGAGCAGAAAGGAATAAAACGCGTGTTGTTAGGAGTGTAATTGACAAATCATGCATTACAGATGATAAAGCACATGTGTGAAATGTCTCAAATAATTTTAAACATTTGAGTAATTGAGTACTTTATACTTTGGCAACATAAATTAAATGCAAATAATCGAGGTAACACTGTTTGGTTCAGCAATATGTATTATTGTTCAAATTTTCAGCTGGACGTCCTAACACATATACGTTTACCAAAGCGTTGTCTGAGCATTTAGTTGCGGAGAATTTGGTTTGTATGCCTACCGTCATCATACGACCTTCCATTGGTAATTGAATTTTTAAAACTGAAATCAATCAATCAATCAACAACCCATAATGTCCCACTGCTGGGCTTGGGTCTCCTCTCAGGAGAGGGTTAAGGCCATACGTCCCCACGCTGGCCAAGTGCGGGTTGGGGACTGGCGAGACAACGTTGTGGCTACGTAATCTTACCGTTGGATGTTTTTAAGCCGCCCGAAGGCCTCCAACTAAGCTTCACGACTGTTATCCTATGATAACAACAGGGACCGACTGCTTAACGTGACCTCCGAATCACGGAGACGCTCATGGTAACATGCCACCAGCGGTCACCCATCCAGGTACTGACTGCGTCGTCTTTGCTTGCCCTCGCTGATTGTTTCTAATTACCGAGTGCAACTGGGCTATGAGCGCCTATATTTTTTAATTTGAATCATTTTTATTGCACATTAACAAATCTCATGCATCAAAGATGAAAAATTCAAAAAAGCAATTACATTACTTAGTTTCTTTAACATCTCTGATAGCAAATATTAATTTCATTTCTACGTATATTACGTATTGGTTTGATATCTTTTAGTCTTGTGAATTGTTAAATTAACATCCTAAAGTATAAACCTTTAAAATTAAAGAAAACGAATGGACAAAATAATGTACCATTTTAAAAGTATGGCAAATTTGATCGTAACTATTTTTAGTAACTAAATTTTAGTGACTGCTATTAAGGATGACCCTATCAAAGGTTGGTTAGAAAACTGGTACGGAGGCACAGGTATAATGGCCTCCACTTCTAAAGGCATGAATCGAGTGTTTTATGGAAAATCTAGTAATATTGTGGACTTCATACCAGTCGATTATGTGGCAAATTTGGTGATAGCCGCAGGCGCAAAAAATTGCAGGTAACATGACTTTCGTTATTAATTTTATCAAATCAATATTCACTATCAGTATAATAACTGACTGTCTTTAATAAAAAGTAACCATGTATATAAATACTGTATTTGAGATCACAGCGAAGAATTGAATCTTGGTAATTTATTTTCACCTTCTAGTTCTATCTTCTGTCTATCTTAGAACGCAATGAATACGAAGGAAATTTTCATCTATAACGGTAAAACATTGAAACTACCCATCACTTATACCTGGACCTGGAATGTGCAAAACCAGCAGTAGATCAGAACCATGAAATGAATAAAATAAATAACGCAAATATTAGCTAATTACTCTTTTCTTAATTTTAGATCAAGAGAATTAAAGATCTACAATTGCTGCAGCAGTGGCTGTAATTCTTTGACAATCGGAAAACTCATGAAGCTGTTTATAAAGAATTCTGAAAAATACAAATCTTGTAAGTGATTTCAGATCTTAGATATGGGAAACACAGAGAGCAAATATAAAATATTTTTGAAGATCAATTGATAAGTGTGCATAAAAGCATATATGGATTCACAAATGGTTTTTCTAATATATATGTAATAGTAACTTAAATATTTTTTTGTAATTATTTTCATTTTTTCTTCTAGCCTGTATGGTGTTACCAAAAATGTACACTTTTACTAGGCGGAAGTGGCTGATTTCTCTTATCACTTTACTGTTTCAAGTGACACCTGCATATGTAGCTGACTTATTCAGAAGACTTGTAGGAAAAAGGCCAATGTAAGTACATCTTATCTACCTACTCTTTCTTAAATTATTTAGGGTTAGATAATTTTTTTTCTTCCATCTTCTCGATCACTCGACATTCTTTTTCATACGCTACTTCATTTGGTTTAAAAATCATTTTGTCTTTTTCTTTTATGACCGGCTTGCTATAATCATGTATTCTTAACAATTTTAACGAAAGTGATGAATTTTACCTACCTAATAACCCAAATTATTTTTAGGTATGTCAAACTTCAGTCCCGCATCATACAAACCCGACTTGCCCTGGACTATTTTACGGATCATTCTTGGATTATGAAAGCGGATCATTCACGGGATTTATATTTATCACTCTCGGCTTCGGATAAGAAAATTTTCCAATGTGATCCTACTACGATAGACTGGCATGAATACTTAAAGGACTATGCTTGGGGAGTACAAAGGTTTCTGGAAAAGAAGACTGATATTTAGTCATATTTATTTCTTTAGCTAAGCTAGTCTTCAGTGAATTATATAAAGACGTATGTTCTTAAATAAAATCTTCACACATAAGACTTCACAAATCCATGTTTATTGCGTATAAATATACTATGTAATAAATACAGGTTTTATTGGAAGCAAATTTTAAGTTCATGATATTTTGTTAATTTGGGTTCTAATAAAATGTTAATTTATGTTTAAAAAATATACTAAACACTATAAATAAATAATTAATTACACTATTCTTTTAGTAATTCGAAGTAGTAGATAAGCGTGTGATAAGTGTCTGACACACGAGATTAATTGATTACGAGTTTAAACCATATTCAGTTAACGAAAACCTAAACCTGTGCCTCAAATATAAGCATTTATCTAAGTCATTCTATCCTATTAATAAGTTAACAGGATAAATAATACCAAAATGAGTTAAAAATATTTTTAATTTTTACTGAATTTACATCCGATTTTGCTGCCTCTTGCGGAGAGGCAGCAAAATCATGTACCGAGTACTTAATTCTTTTTGACCTGATTGAAGCGTTTTATAGCGTTTCTCACATTACATTGATCGAAATACCTCACTATCCGTAATGATAATATCAAGAAACACGGGTTTTCATCTTCTTCTGAAAATAAGTGATTAGATCTAGAGATAGGAGATCGATGGATCGATAAGATCTCTTATATTAATAGTTCTAAGCGTTCCACAGGGTCCCAATTAGAGCCCATTTTTTCCTTTAAAATAAGACACAGCGTAGGATGAAAATGCAGTTGCAATAATTTTGCTCATAATATCGATATTATACACTTTCAATTTTCGTTATGAATTTCAAAGTTAATAAAAATATGCGATTTCAATAAATATCCTTTTAATCGACATCTTACATGTAAAAATCTTCGAAGTAAACTTCACTTGTTTTCTCTTGATATTTATTTTTATTATTTAATTTTAATCAAGTCTAAGAAACATCATTTGAAAGCAAAATGTAAATGGTTACAAGATGACGGCAACGGCTATAGTATCATTCGCCTCCAAAAATATTATTATAAATATTCTTAATTTTCATATAATATGAGAGAACAAATTGAATTGTTTATGCTATAATGATAATTATGCTATCTCTGAAACCTGTTAAGTATCTATTGAACAAAATGTGTTTCTTAGTACAAATGGTATGATTTCATTAAATGTATTTACCTTCGCATTAATTTAATTCATTGCAGAGTATTTTTATGTTCAAGTTAATTTTATATGTATAATTAGAATTAGAAATTAATAAATATATAAAGCAAAGTAAGTTTGGCAAATATTACTTTAATTTAACATTGTTTTAATAATATAACTATGTTAGGAAAGGTGTTTTTAATTGTTTCATTCATATACATCCCTATATGTAAACCTATACAGGCACATCCTCATCACCATGAGCCCGTTCCACTACTAGACACAGGACTCACCCAAAGAAAAAAACAATTAGTTTGCCTATTGGTTTTTTTGTTGTTTAGTTAAAATTAATTATGAGATCTTCCTCAAAACCATCTAGCCAATTATTGCTTTGGGTATTAAATGTAAAGAGAATATTAAAAGGAAAAGGCATTGTAGTTAAGGTTTTAGTATTGACAGTAAAAATAGTTAACGGTCTGCCTCGAGGACGCAGCTCCGTGGCAGACCGACTATGCGACTTCTGTGCTTGAGGTCTCAGGTTCGATTCCCGGGTCAGACCGAATTTTAGCATGATTGGCATATATTTATTTGTCTAATTCTTAACTTTCAGTTCTTTTGCTACCCACATTAGATTCACGATTCATCATATAATATTTAATATGTAGTATTTTATGTACCTCTTGTTGTCATTTATTTTATATTTAGATTTCAATCAACAACCCCTAATGTCCCACTGCTGGGCTCGGGTCTCCTCTCAGGAGAGGGTTAAGGCCACACGTCCCCACGCTGGCCAAGTGCGGGTTGGGGACTGGCAAGAATACGTTGTGGCTACGTAAATCTTGCTGTTGGATGTTTTTAAGCCGCCCGAAGGCCTCCAACTAAGCTTCACGACTGTTATCGTATGATAACAACCGGGACCGACTGCTTAACGTGACCTCCGAATCACGGAGACGCTCATGGTAACATGCCACCAGCGGTCACCCATCCAGGTACTAACCGCGCCGTCGTTGCTTGCCCTCGCTGTTTGTTTATTTAGATTTCATTTACTAATTATTATAACGGTAATTACTGATTAAAAGAAACAAATAATGCTTTTAAAGATTTTGTTTACAGATAGATTTTTTCATACATACCTATGTCAGATGTCCGTCACGTATGTCGGATGTTAGAGTCACGTTTATTTTCCAGGGGTATAACCAGAGACATTTGTTTGCAAATTTTTGATACGATTTTTTTAATTTTCTTGATTTAATTTCTGGTTTTGGATTAAGTTAAACACAAAAAGTAAAAGAAGGAAAATATCTTTTAGTATCCAATTTATTTGTGAAAGTTTTCCTCTTCATAACAAGAGTCCAGGAATTGCACCAATGAGTTTACACAGTGATTGCGTTGATCGTCAGATGGTACACATTGTATATGGTGTTCCTGGTTTTTAACTCGCTAAACTTAATGTATGAAAAAGAAAATTTTCTTAAGCTTATTAAGATGACCTCTTTATGTCTTCAAGAAGTAATTCGCCACAAATGTAGATTTGTTCATTTAAGGCAGTAACCTTTAGACCGGCAGTCAGATTTTAATAATAATTTATGTAGTGAATATAATAAAATTCATTATATGACCAAAAAATTATTTGATGTCGACTATAAAATCTTTAAAAATATTTGTACCTTACTCCTGAGATTTGCAGCCACAATATGCAATTTTGCAAATTGACGCAATAGTGAAATTTTATAGCGCTATTTCGATTAGCATTCGCTTAGTAGTTCCATCTTTATTTAGATGTATTTTCCAGACTTTAAAAAACCAGAAAAGCCTAATAGCTAAATGCCTTTTATGAAAGTTGTAGATCGATTAATTGAGTTGATTGGAACTGAGACTGAACGTTTATTACCTTAAAGAATTACAAAATCTTCACCAAAAAATCTAGCCGCACGCGTGTACTTTAATTTAGTTATCGACTAAATTAGTTCACGCTACCAAACATTTATTTAACTTACTGTTGCTTTTTCCTTTGTTTTCAAAATTCTCACACGTGTATTTATTATTGAGATGATCATCAATGTGCTATTGCAAGTAAAAAAATCAACTTCGTAGAGATTAATTCTTGCAAAAAGTGTCGATCTTATTGGCTTAGCTTGCATTGGACTGAAGAAGGTAGGCTGCTTTATAAAAAAATCAAGCTGCATTCATATATTGTATTAAATTTGAAATTTTTGAACTTATAATGTTAGTATAACTAAGAATATACACATTCAAAAGTTTATGCTAATCGGTCTGTCTAACGCTTTCACAGCTAAACCGCAGCACCGATTGCAATGAAATTGGGCATAAAGATACTTTGATTCTTGAGGAATGACACAGTCTACTCTTTACCGCGATAACCTTCCGGAGCTGCGGGATAATGCTAGTAATGCATAATTTTTTTTTTTCAAAATAGTCGATCTATTTACAAATAAATATTTCGGACATCTAACACACAACGCCAACTAGTCCCAAGCTAAACAGAGCTTGTGTTATGGGTACTAGACAACTGATATTAATAGATATAATTTTTTTAAACACGTACTTATTATACATAGAAAACACTCAAACTCCGAAATAAATATATTTATATCATACAAACATTTGGTCTGACCCGGGAATCGATTCCGAGACCTCAAGCACTGAATTTGCATACAATTGCCACTGAGCTGCGTCATCGAGGCAGACCGTTAAATATTTTTTTATCAATATTAAAACCTTAACTACAATGCCTTTTCCTTTTAATATTCTCTTTATATTTAATACCCAAAGCAATAATTGGCTCAATGGTTTTAAGGAAGATCTCATAATTAATTTTAACTAAACAACAAAAAAAAACCAAAAGGCAAACTATTTGTTTTTTTCTTTGGGTGTGTCCTGTGTCTAGTAGTGGAACGGGCTGATGATGATGAGGATGTGCCTGTATAGGTTTACATATAGGTATGTATATGAATGAAACAATTAAAAACACCTTTCCTAACATAGTTATTTTATTAAAACAATGTTCAATTAATGTAACATATCCAAAACTTATTTTGCTTTATATATTTATTAATTTATAATTAGAATAGTATTATATTTATTATACATATAAAATTAACTTGAACATAAAAATACTCTGCAATGAATTAAATTAATGCGAAGGTAAATACATTTAATGAAATCATACCATTTGTACTAAGAAACACATTTTATTCAATAGATACTTAACAGGTTTCAGAGATAGCACAATTATCATAATAGCATGATCAATTCAATTTTTTCTCTTAAAAAAAAATTAAAAATATTCATAATAATATTTTTGGAGGCGACTGATACTATAGTAGGCTACAGCCGTTGCCGTCATCTTGTAACCATTTACATTTTGTTTTGAAATGATGTTTCTTAGACTTGATTAAAATTAAATAATAAAAATAAATGTCAAGAGAAAACAAGTAAAGTTTACTTCGAAGATTTTACATGTAAGATGTCGTTTAAAAGGATATTTATTGAACTCGCATATTTTTATTAACTTTGAAATTCATAACAAAAATTGAAAGTGTATAATATTATGAGCAAAGTTATTGCAACTGCATTTTCATCCTACGCCGTGTCTTATTTTAAAGGAAAAATGGACCCTAATTGGAACCCTGTGGAATGCTTAGAACTATTAATATAAGAGATCTTATCGATCCATCGATCTCCTAGGAATCTCTAAATCTAATCACGTATTTACAGAGGAAGATCAGAACCCGTGTTTCTTGATATTATCATTACGGATAATGAGGTATTTTGATCGATGTAATGTGGGAAACGTTATAAAACTCTTCAATCAGGTCAAAAAAAATTAAGTACGCGATACATGATTTTGCTGCCTCTATGCAAGAGGCAGCAAAATCGGATGTTTGTTCAATACAAATGAAAAATGTTATTAACTCATTTTGATATTATTTCTCCTGTTGACTTACTAATAGAATAGAATGACTTAGATAAACGCTTATATTTGAGGCACAGGCTTAGGTTTTCGTTAACTGAATATGGTTTAAACCCGTAATGAATTGATCTCGTGTGTCAGACACTTATCACACGCTTACCTACTACTTCAAGTTACTAAAAGAATAGTGTAATTAATTATTTATTTATAGTGTTTAGTATATTTTTTTAAACATAAATCAACATTTTAGTAGAACCCAAATTAACAAAATATCATGAACTTAAAATTAGCTTCCAATAAAACCTGTATTTATTACATAGTATATTTATACGCAATAAACATGGATTTGTGAAGTCTTATGTGTGAAGATTTTATTTAAGAACATACGTCTTTATACAATTCACTGAAGACTAGCTTAGCTAAAGAAATAAATATGACTAAATATCAGTCTTCTTTTCCAGAAACCTTTGTACTCCCCAAGCATAGTCCTTTAAGTATTCATGCCAGTCTATCGTAGTAGGATCACATTGGAAAATTTTCTTATCCGAAGCCGAGAGTGATAAATATAAATCCCGTGTATGATCCACTTTCATAATCCAAGAATGATCCGTAAAATAGTCCAGGGCAAGTCGGGTTGTTATGATGCGGGACTGAAGTTTGACATACCTAAAAATAATTTGGGTTATTAGGTAGGTTAAATTTATCACTTTCGTTAAAATTGTTAAGAACACATGATTATAGCTAGCCAGTCATAAAAGAAAAAGACAAAATGATTTTTAAACCAAATGAAGTAGCGTATGAAAAAGAATGTCGAGTGATCGAGAAGATGGAAGAAAAAAAATTTATCTAACCCTAAATAATTTAAGAAAGAGTAGGGAGATAAGATGTACTTACTTTGGCCTTTTTCCTACAAGTCTTCTGAATAAGTCAGCTACATATGCAGGTGTCACTTGAAATAGTAGGGTGATAAGAGAAATCAGCCACTTCCGTCTAGTAAAAGTGTACATTTTTGGTAACACCATACAGGCTAGAAGAAAAAATAAAAATAATCAGTAAAAAATAAAAAAGATCTGTTCTTCTATTAACTTGTAGACTATATGTGACTACTTGAAAAACAGGGTTATGCACTACAGTTGTACTAAGTTAAAATAATACCTTTTCAATCAATGTTTGTTCAGCAGCATGCCTCATTCCTAGACGAGGTTCTCTCAAATCGCCATTTATAGGTATAACTTTGTTTAAACTATTAGGATAAGTATTTCGTAACCTTGTATAAAGCTGAAATATTAAGAGCTATTTTTTATTAATTATATAAT
>PKRV01001141.1:0-51213 GCA_003709505.1 Hyphantria cunea
ATGGATTCGGGGCCTCCCATTTTCGGTACACCCACTTCTCATTTTTTTGGAACATACGATTCTGATTGAACCGGTCTCCTCGTTTTATTATTATTATTATTACTGATTTTTTGAGGACCTTCCTGTAAACATCGACTGAGAATGTAAGTCAGCACTGGAACCAAGAGTTGTCTATTTTCCTTTAAGAGGTAGTTGGGGATAGAATCCCATCCTACTGAACAAACACTTTTAAGGTCTAAAATCAAACTCTCCACCTCTCTCTCATCAGTATCCAATAAAACAAAGGACTTTAAAATCATTTTTGACTGAAATGCAAGATCTTTAACATGTGTAGGATTTTACAGGCTATCGTGTTCTCAGCCAAAGTCTTACCAACTGAAACAAAGAACTCGTTTACATCTTCCACATTTTTTTTTTGGTGAAGCCGTATTTATTAAATACGTAGCCGTGCTTTTTGCCTTTGAAGTGTTAGTAATATTTTTTTGCCCTCCAAAGTTTTTTGTTATTATAACCAGCAGCTGTTATAAGGTTAGTTTCGGATGTGACATTGAATTTTTTGAGTAGCTTATGACAATGGTTTCTATATCTTGTGTATGTTAGCTTCAGTGAAACATCGTCAGGAGATTGTCTCAATTTCTTATGCAGGTTATCCCGATGCTTCAAATAACAAGGCATGGCATGTTCTGCCATGTCTCGTAAGTAGCGTGTGGGCTGGTAGAAGCCCGTGAAAAGAAGATACATTTAGGTATTCATTTTGTGACACAGAGCTCTGATTGGGGTTGATATTTATGTTAATATCGCCCGTGATTGCAATATTTTTAAAGAGCGATAATCTTGTAAAATACCGTTCAGAGGTTGCAGAAAGTTATCATTTTTTTATATAAAGGAGATCTATACGCAGCAATAATAGCTGTTTGCTTAGAGATTTTTATCACCAAGCTGTTCGAGTCTTCACAATCGGGTTCTTCAACAATAACATTCAGGTTGGATTTGATATAAGCTGCTACCCCATCATTTTGGGCAAACAACCTCTAAATTGAATATGTTTTGTACCCGTCCAGATTTGGAATAAAAGGACAACATGATAACCAACATTCCGTCAAAACTACAATGTCACACTCAATCTTAAGCCTATTCAACATGGTCAGAAAATTATCAAAATTAGCTGAGATACTACGTATATTCTGTGTAATAACAGTGAGACTATCTGAAGGGTGTGCTATATATTTATAGCAGTCATTTACATCACAAACCATGGATTCAGAGACTGAATCCATCCAAGATAGCTTATCTATCTCTAAGGTTACGTCATCCATAAGAGTGTAAGTTTTACCGGGCATATGATCATGAAAGGTAGAACATATGATTTGTTGTATACAGATGCTAAATTATTGTTTAATCTTTTTTCTTTACTATCGCCCGGATCAGATCAGCTCAACATAAAAGCAAGTAGCAGAATATCCTTACGAATACCAAAATGACTAGATTTGACATAAGTATGTATTATTTGAAGCTGAAAAATTATAATGATTTGTGTAGTGTTTAGTATTTGAGAGTGAATATACTTTTTGGGTTGTATTTAATTAAAATTAAACAAGACAACATAAAAACACTTAAAATATAAAATAAGCAAATGCCGCTGAAACAATATCCGGACAACAGTTATTCTTTTCAAAATTATGATTCCAGGGGCATTAATTATAAATCTCAGAACTAGCAGACCAAGGACACCTTTAATTTGGCATGATCCCACTCGTCTTGTATGCGAATGTGTGGCATTCCTTCCTTCTTACGAAGATAGATTTTTCCATATGAAGTCCAACAGTATGCATAATCGTATGAACCAACAAAGTCCCACGCCCATAGAAAAAATAGTCTTCTCCCTTTTGCAGTAAGGCTTTCCGAAATAAATATAGGTTCTTTCGGTATATGTGAGTCAAATATACCTGTGTTTAATTTATTACGTTTTTCTTCTAAACGATAGTTTTTTAAGATTGTGCAATAGATTTTCCTTTACAAGTACTGAATTCAACGATAACTGGCTTGGGAGTATCACTTTAGCGAAAGGTCTATAGATATCTTTAACCCTCTGCTGAATGAAACACTTCAATATTCACTACACTTTACGCATCACACAGAGATTAAAGTTAAAAGCAACAGTAATTATACTGCTACCTCTATCGTTAGATAGGCTACACATAAAATATAACATATATGATAAACACTACTGAATTACCTTTTTTAATATATTTCGTTTTACTTGTAGTGCTAGCGCAGGGGCAATAAAAACATGGTGTGGAAAATAAAAAATCATTTTACGTCAACCCGCACTTTAGAAAGTGCACGTCTTCCAGAATATTTTATATTATAGATTCATACTTATTCGGAGTTTATTGAGGGTAAGATTAAAAAAATCTTTCCCGGTGGCTTGCTCAGCCGTGTTAGTTGAGTAAGTTGAATAAAAATTATGATGGGTATTGAAAAAGTAAATAAGTATGTGCAATAGAATCAATTAGTTTTTTAAATTGCACTTTGTAATGTAGTATTTTTTCATCGTAAACTTAAGAAAAGAAAGAAGTATGGTTATTTTTTTATAAATACAACAATTAAAACTGTTTTGTCTATAAATTCAAGTTATTTCACCTATGATGTTATGGAGGAACGGTTGTTATGTCCCTCAACAAAGGGAGGATCCTCCGACCAGGCGAAGTGATGGCCCCTGTCCAATGTTGTATTTTGGGATGTTGTATTAATGATAATCGGCGCGAGAACGTCTGTTGCGCGATTCAGGATTGGTCGTTTCTTCGTTTCCTTTGTAACTTCGTAGTTCGACATATCTTCGGTAGATGGCGCTGTAGTATGTTTCTGTTTTTGCGTTGTATGTGGAAGTCGCCACAATGTAAGAGAAAGCCTTGTTTTGAAAAGAAGATCTCGCATGTTCAATTTTTTTAATGGAATTTATTCATCTTCTAAGGTAATTTATTCAACTTTTTTGTTAAAATTACTTTTCTTTAAGTTTTTATCGGGATTTCAAGATTTGGTGGAAAACTTAGCAAGAAATCGTTAAACAATGTTCCAAGCAGTAAATTGATTAAAATAAAGTTTTTTGTTTTGTTTTGTTTGTTTTAAAAAGACAACTCCCGCATTAGGAATAGAAATTCCTGTGTCGCGGGGATTTTTACAAACATACATGAAACGGACACAAAGTATACCCAGACTTAGAACAACAATTTTTCAAAGAACACATCGATCAAATGTTAGCAATAAAGATTTTGTATAAAACGCTTTTGGATTTACTAAAAGTCCTATAAAAACAACTGTAGTTTTTATAGATTCACCATATATTTTCAGCCAATTCATTGCACCGGACTATATTATGCATTTTAAAAGAATTAACTTGAATTGAATTTACGTCTGCACACTTCCAGCTTCACTGTTAGTAAAAATAATAGCTTCATCGTTTTGTTAGCATAATTATGCTCAAAAGAATTGATTTTTTATATAGAAAAGATTGTATTTTAGATAGAATATATTTAGGCCAAAATTTAATGAATAGGACGATCATATGATAGAAATGGGATGACATCACATAAGAAACATAATGATGATATGTGTGAGTGCGAGTCACTTGCTAATGAATAGTAATCTTGTACCTACATGAAGAATATATCGTGCTGTCTCTACTGCGGTGTTGGAAATATTTTTATTTCCCCCATTTAAATAAAAACTAATCTTCGTGGCCAAAACCGAAATGCAAATTTATTAATTTATTAAATTTATTTACGTGTAAAAGTTCACTTTATAGCAAAAAAATCAAAATGATATATAACCTTTCTTTTTTTGTTTAAGAAAAAACGTAATGCATTTTTGTGTTCCTGCAATTCGCTTGTCTGTTTTGGCGTTTTAAGTTAAATAAATTTATTATATGTATTATAGCACGGTATCATACTCCTGAAATTGGAATTATCAGATGCAACCACTTGGCTTGAGTTAAAGTAAGCCTTTGAAAAAGTTTTGAAGGTATTTTTACCTAATCAACAGTTTTCCATTCGATTATTACGTATTATTTTCTTTTTATTTGACCACGCACACATTTTTATGTTAGCTAATTGTTTCAGTAAATATTGATTTTATTTTTTTACGGTTAAAGAAACTTTATTTCTCAAAAAAGAATTTACAAAATTCACTTACTGAGAAAACATACAAACATGTTAACAAATAAATCAAATGAGCGTTTTATATAAAACAAAAGTGGGTAGTAAAATATATTTTGCACAACACCATGAACTTAAAATACACTCGAACACAGTAAATACAATTAACTCAAGCAACTGAACCAAAGATGTACGATATTTATAAACAAGATAGGACATTCGTATTGTAAGTACAATTGTCACCTTTATTACTATGATGCGAATAAATACTATATTCTTTTAATTCTGAAACTTTCTGTTCGTACGTAATTAGAAGTACAGATGAACATTATATATGATTTTTTTTTAAATTTTTATTGTTTATTAATTACTAAGTAGCTACTACTAATAATTTTGGTACCATTTTAATATATATTTAATATTTGTTATTGTCTATTATATCTGGACTACTTTTTTATTATTATTNATAGCGTTGATAGAACAACCGTAATAAAAGAGGCTGGTATCATCTGCGTAAATTGAAATTTCACCTTTAAGACCAATCTGGGATATGTCATTAATGTAAATTAAAAACAAAAGTGGTCCCAAAATTGAACCTTGGGGAACTCCATAGGTAACACATTTTGAAGAGCTGTAATGCGAGCCGATTTTTACTATTTGTTCACGGTCATTTAGATAAGATGCCAAAATTCCTAGAGCTTTGTCCTTAATGCCTATATGGAACAATTTTTGCAATAATATATCGTGACTTATTGTATCGAATGCTTTCTTGAGATCAATGAAAACACCTAGTACTATTTGTTTTTTATCAATTTTATTCTTAATTTTAGTTATCAGGTCTATAGTGGCCGATAGAGTATTTGAAAGTGGACGGAAGCCGTATTGTTTACTATAGAAAAGTCTTTTGATTTTAGGATGGTTTCTAGGCGCGTGTAGATAACTTTTTCGAATATTTTGGAGATGACTGGAAGTACCGAAATTGGGCGATAATTACAAGGGTCCAGTCTATTACCAGATTTATATACGGGAGTAACCTTGGCTATCTTTAGTCTTCTAGGAAAAACTCCAGTTTGTAAACACTCATTAACGCACATCGTTAATTCCTCTATTATTAAGTCTTTGATACATTTAATCACTTTAGTACTCACACCATCGTTACCAGAGCTGGTGTTGGTGTCTAATTTGTCTATTATTTTATTTATTTCATCTACAGTTACCGGTTTAAATTGGTTTACTTCAGTTGCATCACTTGTGACAAGAGTGGGTCCTGTGTTGTGTTTATTAATTTTGTATTTATCAGGAATTTTGTTTGCTAAAGCTAAACCAATCGTTGAAAAGTAAATATTAAGTTGTTCGCATATTTCAAGCTCATCCGTGACAGTGCTAGTATCAATGACGAGCCTGTCCGGTCCAGTATTGTATTTAATTTTATTTTTGGAAAGGTCACAAATGAGTTTCCACAACTTTCTAGGCTTTGTCACACGTTCTTTAAAAGATTTTAAATAATATTCACTTTTTGCCTTGTGTACTATTTGATTTGTTCTACCTTAGCTTTTATGTAATCTCTCTTTAGTTCTGAATTTGATGCATCTGTTTTGCAAGCCTTCCATAGTAAGTTCCTGTTGTTAATGGCCTGGATAATCCCGCTGTTGATCCAATCTGCCTTTGGCAGATTTATTGTTTTAGTTTTAGTAATTTTACTCTTATTCAAAGCTAAGATTATCTTTCTATCAAGACTTTCATACACCTGTTTCTCGGTATTTATTGGGTTGTCCTCAATATATTTATATAATTCAGTGTAGTCGATGGCAGTATAGTTAACTTTCTTGAGAGGAGTAGGCTGGTAATGCTTAACTTCAAAGAATATCTGTTTGTGATCTGACATCGCAGATTCTATAATGGCAAGATGAAAATTATTTTCTTTTATGTTCGAACAGACGTGATCTATGATAGTATTGGTTGACGTCGTTTCACGAGTACAGTGTTTCTTGCTGATCTTGTTCATTATCTTAAAGTTATTTTCTATTAGCATGTCCTTATATTTTCGAGTATATGTATTATTTGGATCTAAAAGATCTAGATTAAAGTCACCAAAAACTACAGCTCTTCTCTTACCGTGTAATTGCCGGGAATAAGTCTCAATGAACTCAGCCATGTGCGATTTATCAGGGTTGTAGATGGCACCGACGTCCAAACCAAACTTGTTCACATGTATCCATAGATAATGTTTATGTTGAATGCAGTAGTCCTCTGTAAGGTGGTGCTTTAAATTATTATGTACAAAAATAGAAACTTCACCCCCTCTCTTACCCTGTCTGAAATTATAGTAATGTGTGTACTCTGGTATCTGAAATCTTTTGGTCATCTCTACATTTTGAAACCAGGTTTCAGTAAGTATTATAATGTGCACAGAAGTTTGAAAGGATGCGAGAATACACAGTAATTCATCAAATTTACCTGGTCGAACAATATTCCCAGCATTAATATTAAAAAAATTTAGTGACTTTTTACTATATTCAACATCTGCATATTTGTTTATGACTTGGTAAGTAATTTTACCTTGAGAAATTAGTTTTTTGAAGTCGATTCCATAAGTGTTGGTTTGTCCATCGTCGTTATTATCTTCGGAATACCTTTGACGTACTTGATTCGAAGGTTTATCTCTCCATTAGCATTACACTTATGGAGCTCGTCTATTAAGGTCTGTAGGTATTTCCGTTGGTTGGGAGTTTGATCTGCATATATTTTGATGTTTTCTATGTTATGATTGTTTTTGTAGCGTAGAATTATTTTTGGTATATCCGGCGACTTGAAACATACCTTGACTGCTCGCGCATAGCCTGCTTTGTATTTTCCAAGTCGGAATGTTTTTTCTGGTTGGGGACAGTCACTAAAAATTTGTTTGGTTATCTTAAAAGACTCTTTATTATCATACTCTTGCCGTTCGTCAACTGATTTAAAGGTACTTTCAACTATACCATGAATTATGATATTATTGGCTCGTACATTTCGCTCCTACATTTCACTTACCATTGCTTCGTATAATGATTGTGGTTGAATTTCTTGGGAAGTTGGAACTATTGGCAGCATAGTTTTAAGCCCATTTACATCTGCCTCTAAAATATTAATTATCATTTGAAAGTTTTCAGTGATAGTTTCCAGGCTTATCAGTTTAGTTTTTAGGTTATTAGTTTCAATAGCAATATTCTCCATTGTGTTTTGTATGGCATTTATTTGGTTTTTTATACCTTTTACTTCGTCATAATGTTTATTGGTGCTGTCTGTTTGGTTGTCTTTAACAGATATTAGAATGGCCACCATATCTGACATTTGTTTTCGTATTTCTTATAACTCATTTTGGATTGGATCACTATCATCAAACATCTTCCGTTTGCGAAATGTAATCTGCAAAGGAGCATCTGAATTTACTACTGATAAATTTGGTTGAGATCCAAATTTGACATCAGTGCCACTTTCAGTTGGTGAGCGTAGTACGCTCATCGTAGATCTGTGTATAGCCTATACACGTGAGTAGTGCGTGAGAAGCGCTATTCCTGCTTGACGAAGAATTAAGGAAAATAATCTCTCTCTTACCCGTGGGGGTTTCACTTCGTCAATGCACCTATGATTCACCTTTCAACTAAAACACTATAGACGCATTAACACTTTGCACTGTCACAGCAAAATATACTTTACTTGAAGTGTCATAGAATTTCAAATTCTTGGGGTACAATTTTTTGTTTTTAAAAAAATATTTCCAACACGTCCGCTCTGTACGCTCACTTATAACTGACTTATGTTAATGTTTTCGTCACACTGTTGCCTTTTTTACAATTAAAGAATTGTTTTTGAGGTAGTTGTGTCCAGTCAACACTTGAGACCTTCTCAGGACTACCAATAAGACACACTCGGGTCTTTGCAGAATTAACCTTGAGGCCATAACTCTCTCTCTCTCTCTCTCTCTCTTAAAAAGACAACTCCCGCATTAGGAATAGAAATTCCTGTGTCGCGGGGATCTTTACAAACATACATGAAACTGTGGCGACTTCCTCATACAGCGTCAACATATTTATGTTGACGCTGTGTGAGGAAGTCGCGGCATATATTTATATGCCAACGCCATCCACTGAAGATACACTGAACTACGGAGTAACGTAGTGCACGAAGAAGCTACAAATCCTGCATCGCGCAATAGAAGTTCTCGCGCCGATTAAGATATATACAACTTCCTAACATCAACCGTTGGGCAGTGGCCCGCCAGGCATGATCACCTCGCCTGGTCGGAGGATCCTCCCTTTGAGTTTGGGGGAATATGTGACCCGTTCCTCCACAGTGGTGACCCCGACGTGATTGGAAGCAGTCTTCGTTGGAGCAGATCAACCGCGGCAGCATCACCGCGCCACCATCACGTTCACTCCCTCAGCAAGTCTCAGCCAGTTAGCAACCTCGGCCTCAACAGGGATACACCACATGCAGGAAGCGACCGCTCCAGCCTGGTTTACCTGTACGGCCTCAACAGCGTCTAGGCACAAGCACCCTGCAACTTCGGTCCATGTAAGCAGAGCATTTCTCTCCCGTCTATGCAGCAGCCCAGCCACTACGCAGCAATCGCCCCGACTCACTGGGGACCTCACCGCAGCACCGCGCACCGCATGCGATCCCGACTCACTGGGATCAGCGGACTTCAGCTCCGACTCACTGGGACTAGCGGCATTCAGTTCCGACTCACTGGAACTTGCGGCACTCAGTTCCGACTCACTGGAACAACTCACTCCTGGCACTGGCAAGCTCCGCAACAGAACACAGACAGCTGACTCATCCAGATATCGACCTCTGGTCTTGGAGGGGAGTGATGTGGCGACTTCCTCATACAGCGTCAACATAAATATATGACAACGCCATCCACTGAAGATACACTGAACTACGGAGTAACGTAGTGCACGAAGAAGCTACCAATCCTGCATCGCGCAATAGAAGTTCTCGCGCCGATTAAGATATATACAACTTCCCAACATCAACCGTTGGGCAGTGGCCCGCCAGGCATGATCACCTCGCCTGGTCGGAGGATCCTCCCTTTGTGTTGGAGGGACATGACACCTGTTCCCCCACAAAACGGACACAAAGTACACCCAGACTTACAATTTATGGATCTCACAAAGTGTTGTCCCTTGTAGTATTTGAACCCACAATACTTGGTGCAGTAGGTAGCGGTGTGGCGACCACTGAAACCACTAGGCCAACCGTACAGTCGAACTCCATTCGCACATGCGACGCAACTCGGCATTAATTGTATTGAAAGCATCTGGTAACAAGTTAATATTTACTTGTGTATACGTTTATAGATCGTCTGCATAAATGTAGTAGAAGGAACTTAATTGATCAGAGATTGAGTTTATAAAAGCAGCGAAGATTAAAGGAGATAGAATACCACACCCTGTGGTAGACCAGCAGAAATACTGCACCAGGCGGAATTAGAGTCTTCGTTGTAAATAAGTTGCCGGTGATCAGACACGTAAGTATGAACCCAATCAATTGTCATTGAAGATATGTTAAAAGACCTTAGAATACCAAACAAAATGCGCAAATCAACAGTACTAAAAGCGTTGCTTAAATTGACCAGGGTGAGTACTATGATCATTCCACTATCCATGCCTAGTCAAATGCTATCCGTGATGTGTACCAACGCAGAAGTAGTGCTGTAACCAGAACAAAATCCGGATTGAAAGGTGTTCAGTAAAGCATTTTTAAAGGAAGGAATTCAAATGGATTTTCATTTTATATCACTTTGGATATGAAAGATAAAATGGATATTAGCTGATAATCAGAAAATTAAGAGGGTTTTGCTTTTTTTAGCTAGAATGAAGCAGTTGGAAAAACACCACTTGTCACGGAGTGGTTCAGGATATTGCAAAGAATGTGTAACATCTCGTTAACGATAGGAAGAATCGTGTTTCGGCTGATGCAATCACTTCCACCTTCATTCGATGAGATCGCTAGAATGATCATTCTAACATCACAAGCGAACAATTGATTAAAGAAGAAAGGTGAATAGTTGGGAATTAGGGTTGGAGAAATATTTTTTAGAGTATTAGCTTTGGTGTTGTTATTAATATCAGAAGAGAAATGTTTATTTAAAGTTTTTAGTATTTTATTATTTTTATATATATTATTATTAAATAAATTAATCTTAATTTTTTTAGAAATAGACTCATGGTGAGACTACCCCATCCCCAATGTTCTTGGAAATTTCCAGACTCTTGCTGGATCTCCGTTTTCTACGGAGAGGATATGTTGGCGTTGTTCATTTTTACATATCTTATTGCAGAGATTTCTCATATTCACATATTTTTCGTTGATTGTTGCATATATTTGTTTTTCGCTAAACATTCTTTGGACGTAATTTATTTTATCTCCTGAGTGAGCCATGGAGCCACTAAATGCTTAATTTTTATGGAGCGCAGGGGTGCTTGTCCATAATATAGTTTTATCATATTGTTGGCGAATATTTCGAGTTTTTCATGCACACACTGCAAATTTAATAAAGCATACAAGTTGAGCAAGATTCGTTCCGCTAAAATTCCGTTAAAGATGCACAAGAATTCTAAGCTTTGGTTAACTAATCTGGCAAAATTTGTACCCTATAGTTACGTGAAAATTTTCGAAATTACCGAAAAGGTTATTTTAGTAAACACGTGTACGACTAAGCGTGTGTACGAACTAAGAAAATATAACGCTCAATTTTTTTTTTTTTTTATTTCTATACAAACATTGTTCTCAAAATATCAAACACTTTAAAAAAATAACTATCCAATTGGGTGCGGGTAATCGAAAGTTATGCGCATACATACATTTTGTGATTAATTTTTATTTATATAGATATAATACTCATCTCTTAACAGTTTAGGTACAATTTAAACATATTGTAATGAACAACACTTGTGTTTGTGACATTTTAAATTACATTATTGAATTGTAGAGCCATAATTATATTTGAGACTGTTGTTGACAGAAATAACGGAATTATATACATTCCCATAGAAACATTTGCAAACTCTACTGCAACCTTATTTTTCATTGTTAATTTGAGTAGATTTTTAACTGATTTTACTGCAGTATTTTCAGGATCTGAAAAAAAAAGCTTTATATAATTTTTAAATCATACCTATAGTTTAAACTTTTTCACCAAATTCATACGGTTTTAATACATGTAGTAATCTCAAAGTCGGTACAATATTTTTGATCCGCTTGATGTTTGTTAACGGCAATACATAAGTAAAATGTTTATAAAATTTTCACAAAACCTTAGAACCTCGAAGCAAGAAAGCTATAAATACGTAAAACTGTCCTGGGTCCGTTTGTCTTCTTTTCGAAACTGACATAGATAGTTTTGCGAAAAAGAACCAAACCATATATACCTTGACGACTGATGATGTATTGTGGCCTCATTTATGATTACGGCTTTCTGGGCGATTTCAGTTAATTTGAGTAGGTATAATGTCGAGACAAGACTTGGTTTTATATGGGGTTTTTTTTAGTTAATGGCAAGGTACAGTATACACCTACACCGGGTAGGTCATGCCGTCCAGGGAGTGGTGGCAGATAGATGGGACGTGTTTTTATCCATCAACCTCAATAGTGGCCAGCAGCGCGAACTACCGGATGTCGCGCAAGCTCTGCCGTACACGCATACGCTCGGAGAACGTATTAGTTTTGTGTTTTGTTACTACTAAACGGTTGGCCTAGTGATTCCAGTGGTCGCCACACCGCTTCCTACTGAGCCAAGTGTTGTGGGTTCAAATCCTACATTGAACAACACTTTGTGTGATCCATCAATTGTTGTTCTTAGTCTGGGTGTACTTTGTGTCCGTTTTATGTATGTTGTAAAGATTCCCGTGACACAGGAATGTTGCCGCCTAATGCGGTAGTTGTCTTTTTAAAAGAAAAAACTCGTTTACACTCTGAATCCACTTTCCCTTCATACTTTAACAGGCTTAGGGCTATTTACATTAAAAATGATAGGATTGGTAGTCTAAAACTTATAATAAATAATAATAAATCTGCATTCGAGAAAAACATATTTAATCATTATTCTTTTAAAAATGTTACTAAAGCAAACTTTTAATTTTTAATGCAGATGTATTTAAAAAGTGGAATAAGCGTTTTTACATTAATTCCACATTATACAATCTTATTTACAAAAGGAATAGATAAGTATTTACAGATTACCTCCTAAATTTAAGTCTCGCGGATGCTGGTAGGTCTCCGAATTCGTTTTAATTTGCCCAAACACAATAATCTTGTCCATCAACATGACTCAGCTAGCCACTTCACCACCGGCATAAACTATGCTTTTCACATGTCCCCATAAATAAAAGTCCAGAGGAGTAATATCTGGTGACCTCGAGGCCACGCACGAGTTGTTCCACGTCCTATCCACCGACTGGGGTACTCCCTGTTCGTACATGGATCGCAGTACTGTTTATCGTAGGCACTCAGCGAAATTACGCGATACGGGAGCAAATTGCGCACGCGTTCCTAATTGATCGTGGCGTACTACTGGCTGAGGTAAATTTCTTAATTATTTGTGCATCGCCGCCGCCGAGTCACCACGCGCCCCGCAACACGTGCCAATATTTTTCCTTTCCAAGGTGCGTAACGTAGAGTTATGCGAGTTCAGAGGCGATAAATAATTTGTTTAATGAAAAACTTAAATTTTTAAAACTGTTAATTAAAAAAGTCATAGAACAAGTGTTGTTGGGATTGATGTAATGAAGAAGCCTGCAAGAGGTGATGCGCTTACTTAAATAAACCCTGTATAGAGGAAATATTTTTTAGTTACATACTAGCCATAGTAAATTGGTGGATTAGGGTCAATTGTTTTATACTAGCGGGAACCAACAACTACCAAAACCTGATGGAAAGCATACTTACTTGCGGGCACCAAACTATACAATTTAGTAATAGTTCTCCTCGTCGTCACAAGTTCATTTTGCAACTTTTGACCTGCATAAAATGGCATCACAATCGGAAACACATCGCAAACAAGAATCCAAACCATGTTTAAAATGAATGCGTACAGTTTTATCTCCTGTAAAAATTAAGGTGTTATTTTACAATTGAATATTTTATCAATACCTGTACTTTTTAAATTTCTTTCCATGATTACCTTCATTATTATTGTTCTGATTGCATCATATAATACATATGTGAAGTAACCAATTTTCACTGTAAATGAAAATATTATCTGAAAAGCAATGATCTAACGTTAAGAAGAATAACGTAATTTTATTGAATTTTAATAAGAGAATATAACAAGTTTTCTTTCTTCATTCGTAAGATTACTTTAGATTTTCTATAACATTGTTCACATTTCTTCCCGTCACACAAACCCTGGGAGAGCCATAGTTCAGCCGGCTCTAACGGAGTGATATCACTGCCTCACGAGAACTGGTATGAAACAGTGCCTGTGCTGTGTTTCACCGAGAGAATGAGGATATCGGAGACCCATAATCCAACCCTGCCCCTCATCCCCCTCCCCATCCCCCAAGGCTGCCCAATTTACTTGTGACGCCTCTGGTGGTACGGGAGCCTATGGGGGGCGGTAATCGCTTGCCATCAGATGATACGTGTGCTCTTTTGCCCACTATTTCATGAAAATAAATTGGGAGCGAAATTAATTATTTATGTTTTTCACTGGTCGTGGGTCGTGATTGGTCGAGGTTTGAGGTAAGTTGTTTTATAGTGAAAAATATTAATAATAATAGCCACTAAATTTTTTTAAAATATCTTAGTTTCTCCGTAACTCTGTGTGCTTGTTTACATTGTTTTCCAAAAGTGAAGAAGTTTGGTCTTCTTTCATTTAGGTTCAGTTAATTCGCTCACAAAATAACAAAGTTTCATACAAATTATTTCAATAAATAGACTGCTGCCTAACTAAGCATAAATAATATTTACATAATAGTTAAAACATTCCGATAGCTTCTTGCCACTGTCCACTAAACACTCGTACAGCTCAACCCATTGTGTCAGCTTTTCAACCAGTATTGAATTACTATATTTAGTATTTATTTCTTCTTTCAATGGGACATTCTTCTGTATCTCTGATAATGTACTATTCAAACATTTTAGTAAATTTGTCAATATCGTCAAAAATATGTATAATGCCATAAACTCTACAAAGTAAGTTATTGCATTTCGAATAACTGTGTAAAACACAGATATAGTATTCAGTATACCCCAGGTAAAACCAAAGGTCATATAACTTATAATTACAACTGCGATAATAGATATAGCTGCAATCAAAATAGCAACAAAACCCATGAAGATAATATTATGCAATCGTTTGAAGCTTCTTTTATAGTTTATATCTCCGTTGTACTGGATGTGAACAGCCGTAAGATTGTCAATAAAGATTTTGTATGCCGTGCTTTTTGACTTACTAACAAACCCTAAAAATATATCACTAAAGATCATTGTATATAACATGGAATACACATGTTTTAAACCAACATCACGTTTCACTTCACATATAAGAAAAAATAAATTATTGAGAACTAATAGTGGATATAATACTACTTCAATAATTATACGAAACATAATTAAAGTTTTGTATCTCTTATTACAAAACAGGTAGTTTCTGTAGATACACAAGATGTTTTCAGCCAATTCAATGCACTCAATTATATTCTGCATTATATAACGCTTTTCTTGATTTAAACATGCAATTGTACGCTACCTGCTTCACTATGAGTTATATAAATGTTTGAATGGGTTTGTAAGACATATTTACATAAATATACTCAAAAGTATTGGTATATTTTAATCTACCAATATTGAAATGTACATCAAAACGATTATATCGATTTATAAAAATAATAATTTCAACTAAATGTGGAAAGACGTAAAACATAATGAAATGTTTACTTTCACTCAAATTAATGGGAAACTTCACATAGAAAACATATTGGTGACACTCGCGCTCGCTAATGAATTTAATATATTTTACTCTACTACGGCAAAGCCAAAAGGAACAGTAATAATTTGTTAGTCTATGTATTTTTGTTTGTTAGACAATAGTCCCTTATCTAATGAATCGATTTTAATGAATGAGGTATCAATAGATTGCTAATAATCACACGGGGTGATTATAACGATTGATTGATATAAAACTACTAATAACTGTGCTTTCTAAGGTTTTAGTTATTTTTACGTTTTTACATTACGTTAATTGGGTTTTTAACTAACATAAATTATTCTCAGATATTTGTTCATCATAATATAACACATTGAAAGTGTTTACTAAATTTTGTTTAAAAAAACAATTCAGATTATTTTTTTACTACACTGGGCTCTTCTTTACATTTATTATAAATAATCAAGTTATAAACACTTATTGTGGAAACATTTTCTACACATCTTATCAGATCTACCTTGATACCATCTTATTGTCCCCATAGAGAATTTTTATCACGTACATATTATGTATATATCTATGTATTTATAAACGTATTGATTGTATGTATTAAAATAATAATTACTTATGGTTTAATTATTTGTTATTGAGATATCACATCATCTTATATTTTTAGTTTTGTGTACCTACCTTGGCTCTACATCACCCTAAGGTCGACTACTAATAAGTGCCTATGGAATTAAGTCCACCTTTGTCACTATTAATGTGCATAAAGTATAAATAAATAAAAAAATAGAATAAATTAATCAGACTACTAAGACATCTTATTTCATCATTTACAGGAATTGAAACTACGAACTCGTACACGACCGGGAGCTATACAAAGAAACCAAGAGGAGAGCCAATAGCGCGATCCAGGGCTAAGTCACGGGAAAGCCTTTTCGCTAAATTCATTTACGCAGATACAGATGCCGATGTCTTCAGAGTTGACAAAAAATAGGCACAGATTGAGCTTAGACTTTAAAGCCAATAAGTTTATTAAGCAATAGCATATATATACATAATAGCAATACCACGCTTCGCTCACTGCACATGAGGATATTAATAACGGATGGCACGAATATTGTAAAAGCTGCTCTATGAGGAATTTCCCTTCCTCGGCACCAGCTCAGGGTCCAATTTATGAGGTTACTATTTACGAAGTAGAGCAGGCCGTTCGGAAAATGATAATCATAAAGCACTTGGCCCCAATGAAATTCCAGTAGATGTTTGGAAAGCTCACAAATTTTTTCATTATAATAATTACAAACGGTATAATTCCAGATTCCTAGCACTAAAGGTTTCTTATTCCCTTATATAAAAACAAAGGTGACATTACTCTATGAAGTAACTACAGGTATATAGAACTCACTTCTCATACTCTGAAGCTGTGGACCTATATTAAATAGACATTTCTTAGACATCTGCAAAATTACAGCAAACCAATTTGGGTTCACCCCATCTAAATCTACCACGGATTCCATCCAGGCGGCAAGAATTCTTATGGAGAAGTCTCAAGAAGTCAATTTCGCCTGGACAAAAAAGACCTTCATTGCGCATATATTGACCTCGAAAATTTCTTCAACCGTGTCCCAAGAAGACTTGTGTAGCAAGCAATTCGAGAACAACTAATCCCCGAAGACTACATACTATCTAAGATAAGTATCACAACATCCACAAAATCCAAATCGAAACGAATATGTCCGAGGTAGCTTCAAAGTGATTGCAGTCCAGGAAAAGCTCACCGAAACATTATATTGCATTGATGTGTCGGGTGGTGCTGCTAAGACGTGCCTAATGGAAATGGAAAGAGCACAGCGAGCCATATTGAAAGTGATGATTTGTAAACCTTTCAGGTATCCAACCGTCAAACTTTATTACGACTATGGTGTATTAACTGTGAGGTAGCTTTACATTATTCGGACAACCTTCAGGTACCATAGTTTCATTCCACCTCCAGAACGCAATAAACGAAGATTTAATGCACCTCTTATTCGACACAAAACAACATTCTCCGAGCATCAATTCTACACTTTGGGCGCATACCTATACAGTAATATTAACAGGGACTTAAACATCTTGCAATTAAACAGATTTAAAGTTAAGCATCGACTAACCGAGTGGCCATTACTTAAAGATTATTCAACTACGGAAATACTTCTGCAATTCTTAAAGTGACAGTATTATAAACATACACATTCAGACACACCCGCGCACACGCACACGCACACACACACCACACACCCACACGCTCAACACAACAACACACACACACCCACATACATGTAATTTATAACTAATATTTGCACATTTTGTACATACATCATCAGCCTATCGCAGTCCACTGCTGGACATAGGCCTCTCCAATTTCACGCCACTTAGTTCGATCTATGGCTTCTCGCATCCAGCTCCTGCCAGCCGTCTTGCGCAAATCATCGCGCCACCTGGCTTGTGGACGTCCTACACTACGTTTGCCGAGACGCGGTCTCCACTCAAGAACTCGTTTACCCCAACGGTTATCGGTTCTTTGGCAAATGTGGCCAGCCCACTTTTTTGTACTTACTACTTACACTTTTTTGTACATACGGTAATCATATATTATAATCAACTCAGTGCCTCTATTGTCTCAAGGCCCAACGAAAATCACTATTGGGAAAACTTATAGCTGAAAATTGTCTCTTAAGATACAGGCATTGCCTAGTTTAAGGGACAAGGTTCAAATTTTTGAAATTGCAATTTCGTAAAACCATCAAAATTTTAATCTACAATATTGTAAAATATCAGTGGATTTATTATGTTTTACTGTTGTAAATATTTTAATTCAATAAATCATTATTATTATTATTAAACACGCTTAAGGTGGTACGGCCACGTCATGCAGCAAGTATGTCGTTCAGAAGGCACTGGCACTTCCAGGAGGTATGAAAGGAAGAGGACGGCAACCGTTGACCTGGCGGACTAGTATGACCAACCTCATGAAGAATACACAATTACCTGACCCGATAACCCAGAATAGACTGTCCTGGCGCCGAAAGATAAGGAGAGCTGACCTCACCTAACGTGGGAAAGAGCAAAAGAAAAGAAGAAGGAAGATTTCGATGTTAAATAAACACAGCGCAAGATAACTTTCATTCATTTATTATTACTTAACAATACACCAAATAATATTGAATAATATCTTTTCATTATAATGTTTAAATTCAATATTTACTTATTTCAAGTTTACATATGCTTTCTTGAATGTTAAATTACATTATTGAATTGTAGAACCATAATTACGTTTGAAACTGTTATTGAAAAAAAAATCGGCATTAGATACATCCCTATAGATACACCTCCAAATTCTACTGTAACCGTATTTATCATTGTTAAATTCAGCACTTTTTTGATAGTTTTTAGCTTAGGATTTTCGGGATCTGAAACAAAGTGGAATGTAGGAAAATGAATAAGAAATTGATATTTTTTCGCAGTTTTAAAAGCATTCATATGTTATTAATATTAAGCCTTCCATAAATTTAATATTTCAATTTTTAGAAGTCCTACCCATTTTTACACAAATAAATTTAGTTATCAAACTACAGATTTACAAAAAAAATAATAAAAAAAAAATATAGAAATAAAAATCAACTTCTAACAGAAAATATTTTGAAATAAAATGCATAGAAAAGAAAAACATAATGAGATATTGTTGTGCCTACAATCATTTTTATGATGGAGTCGGCCAGCGAACAACACACAAATCAAATACCTAGTCAATTAGCAGTGGTAGCGAATGTAACTGCTGTACAAGAGGTCTCGGGCTCGATTCCTAAGTCGGACCAAATGTTTGTATCGGAGTTTGGGTGTTTTCTATGTATAATATGTATATATTTACAAAAAAAAAGTATATAAGTATTAATATCAGTTATCTAGTACCCATAGTACAAGCTCTGCTTAGTTTGGGCCTAGATGGCGTTGTGTGTTAAAATGTCTGAACATATTTATTATTTATTTATTTAATTAGCACTTAGATTCAAGTTATTTTTCACTTACTTATAGAAACCAAACTATTCAGTTTGGTGATATTCCTATTAATCTTAACAACTTCATTAAATAGCTTTTGACCAGCATAAAATTGCATCAGAATCGGTAATACATTGCAAGTGAAATACCAAACCATCCTTAGCAGGAGTGTGTTGTACGAACTCTCTTCTTCTGGTCCGCTGGTCATCTATAAAATTAAATTAAGGTGTTACTTTACCATTATTTTTTTCCAAAACTATTACACACATTTGTAATATTTACCTGCATTATAACCGTATAGACTGCGTCATATAATACATATATTAAATAACCCATTTTTATCGTGAATGAATACATTACCTGAAAAGCAACCACGTAATCATAAGCAATATTACATACTATGATTGTGTTTTATTAATAATAAAACTGTTCCTTATTCTTGTGTAGGTTTTTTTATTACATAAAACATGCACTGATCTGTTACTTGTTTTTATCCTTAAATAACCTTGCATTCACTGGAGAAGAGGCGCGCGTAACTAGAATGAATTAGAATGAATCCATCGAATGCGCACGCTCACAGCCTGCGCTGTTGATGTTCTTCTTTAACTCAAAGTGTGGATTGGAAGTCGCGTCATCTATCTAGTCGATTCAACCGGATATGAACTATTTCCGTTAGCGATCATTATTGCTGTTGAATGAGAAGAAGAGAGAAAGTGAGAATGTACTGGTTTTTCTGTGAAATTATAATATCCCTGAAAGAGATGGATGAACAGGATTGTGAGAGTCCTGATCCCGAGCGTAGGAGATGTCGGCAGCTGTTTCGGCCATCGAAAGGCTACGTGAGAGAGCCTGTTTGTAGAGTAACCAGTAGTAGTGAAATCAGTTGTTGGGATTTACTATAGGACAATGAAAATGCTCAAATAGATCAGTAAAGTAACACTCGAAGGCAAAAGTTTACACCGAATTCAAAAAAGTGTTTTCGTTAATCAATAAATTGATAAATAATTGAATGTCATAAGACATAAACATTGTGAAATCAAAATGGAACTCAAAGCAGTTGAACTAATGTTTAGTTACTATATATGAAATTTTTTTTTTTTAGCTTCACTTGAATCTTTGTTTGTTTAAAACTGACCCCTTTGAACGAAATATAAGTGACTAAAAAGTAAAAATAAATTACAGCTAGGAAATTAAATAACATGTTTTGTAACGAGCTGCACTGAAAAGTAAAAAATAATTTTGTGTGGGTTCAAACAGAGAAATCATTTTTTTGTAAAGGGGAAATTAAGATCGCTTGCTAGAAACATAAATAACACTTTTTCCGGTTTTAAGACAGTATATTAATTGACTAATATTATAAACTCTTATCAAAACTTAGTCAATATCAATTAATTTCACTAAAAAGTAGAAATTTTTAAATTTAAACTATTTCAACGAAGTGACTAGTCCTAATTAGGTTTGAATAATACTTACATAATCACTGAAACATGCTGATAAATGCTTGCCACTCTCCACTAAACATTCGTATAAATCAGCCCATTGTGTCAGCTCATCTACTAGTATTGAATAACTGTATTCAGTGTCAAGTTCTCGTTTTTTCTGGATCTCCAATATTGTAGTATTTAAACAGATTAGTAAATTTGTCAGTAACGATGAAAATATGTATAATGCTACGTATTCTAAAATATATGTTATAAGATTGCGAAACAATGAATAAAGCGCTGTTAATGCAGACAGTGTACTTGAGCTGACACCTATAGTAATTAAACTTAAAATAAAAGTTGCGATAAAACATCCTGTGACCACCAAAATAACAGTGAAACTTGTAAAGATTATAATATATAATCGTTTTAAACCTCTTCTGTAGTCTACGTTCTCATTATACACGTTATGAACAACCATGAGATTGTCAACAAATATTTTGTATGCCGCACTTTTAGACTTACTAAAAAACCCCAACAGAACATCACCAAAGAATATAAAAGATGGCCCAGAATATATATCTATCAAATTGAATTCATCTTGTTCTTGTATAGTAAAAAATAAATTACTGAAGATTATTAGCGGAAATATCATAACTTCAATAACTATGCGAAACTTAATTAAAGGTTTAAATCTCTGCCTACAAAATAGGTAGTTTCTATAGATACACAATATGTTTTCAGCCACTTCGATATACCGAATTATGTTATGCATTGTATAAGACTTTCTATGAAAAGATGTTTACCCTCTGTCTGCTTTAACGTGAGTAAAATAATATTTGTAATTTACTTAGTAAGTACAAACACTTAATAATATTGTTATTTTAAATCAACAAATGTTTGTATCATTAAAAAAATTATATCAATATTTGATTTAGATTATAATGAAATTTAGATAAATATAAAAAAATGAAAGAATTACTTTCACTCAAGTAAGTATTGCAATCTTTGAATGGAACGCTGTTCCGTGTCAGCACAAGTCTATAATATTCTAGCTTGTATGTAGTTACTAACTGACTTCATAAAACTAACACTAAATACAGATAAAATAAAATATATTTTATTTTCAATAAGGGGCACAAATATACCTCTATATTTCACAAGTATGGACTTAGCACTGACCCACTGAGGACACCCATTGTAAGCGCCTTTGACAAAGAATGATGCCCAAGTTTCAATTTAGTTGTGCTTTTTGAGAAGTATGAGGAGATAAGGGAACAAATGATCCATTTGCCTTAAATTCATGATAGGTTAAAGGTCAAAGGTGTCTACGGACTCTATATCGAGTTTACTAACAAGTTTACGTGTTAAATTTCCCTTAGATTTCTCCACAGCAGATCTGTAGTGAGACCTGACAACTCTAAAAGAAATAAAAACACTATTGTAAATATCTCCTATTACGTTACACTTTCTAATGTCATTTAGTTTTTGACGACCTTTCCGTTAGTTTCTACGTAGTTCAACTAATTTCATCAATCATATCTACGAATGTCAGTGGTAGTTCGCGGCCGATACAAATATCACCACATTATGTGAAAGTATCTGATAATATGACTGCGCTTTCCTCAGCTTATAGATCACTACGACCGAAGTCCTTGGCATGTACTGATTTTACCGTGGGAAAGCCACGCTTCGGCATGAATGGGCCGGCTCGACCGGAGTGATACCACGGCCTCACAGAAAACCGGTGTGAAACAGCGCTTACGCTGTGTTTTATCGAGTCAGTGAGGATCTATCCCCCTCACCGTCCCCTTTCCCCCCAGGCCGCCATAGTGTGGGTCACCATGCTGCATTGTTCTTTTTCGCATTGAGGATGGTGACCACCACTCTTGGATTCTGCTCATGCTTTCCATCAGGCAAGGCAGAGTCATTTTGGCAGCTTAAAAACTGAAAAGAGTAAACCCAATAAAGCCCAATTTTCCTCTTTAGTTTTATATCTAAAATTGTGAGGAGTTCTTTGCGGAAATTGTGCAACTATGAGTATGAGTATGAGTTTATACACGATTAAGCGGTGATCACTACAAGATGCGTCCGGTAAGACAGACCATCCAGATATCGAGACGTCGCCGCGCATAAGCGGTCGGTGGGGCATTAGGGTTATTATGAATAGTAAGATTCATTTCCACAATAAAATCTACAACCACACTGTGCTGAGCCATGTCAGTTGAACGCAACTTGCTATACTAAAAAGTAGAAGATGAATTGACATTACCACTAATGATAATTCTGTGTCCCACGAGGGAGCGCAAAATTAAACGTAAATGATGTAGATGTAGAAACTGAAAATAACAATTCACTACATAAACCTTACAGGTTAAGAATGAGATCTCAGCAGCAATGTGACGTCATAAGGTAACGCAAAGATGTTACCTTAAAATTAGATCTTACAACCTATATCTCAGCCCGTGACCGGCCGTTTATTTTTACAAGCGCGCGATATTGATATTGTTCTTGTTCACTCTGATATTGTTCTTGCATAACGACAATGTCTAACTACTGTGCCAAAACTAAATAGTCTAATTGTGACGTGGCTACTTTATCATTATGAAGATCTAACTGGCCTATGACTATCCATTATTAAATAGGTGCTGCAAATATTACTGCTCTAAATTAAGTTGATATAAGGAGCAGTCCTGTGATCCGCTTTGATGGTCACATGGTTTTTTTTAACCGGCTGTATAGTGCGCATTTCGGTTTAATTTCTGGTGTGCCCTTAATCG
The DNA here is from genome assembly GCA_003709505.1 of Hyphantria cunea. Classification (NCBI taxonomy): domain Eukaryota; kingdom Metazoa; phylum Arthropoda; class Insecta; order Lepidoptera; family Erebidae; genus Hyphantria; species Hyphantria cunea. The sequence goes on from PKRV01001141.1 coordinate 23,309, forward strand.
GGCAAGCTCTTTTTCCGTGACTGGTCGGGCATTTAGCATAGGTAGGAGTTCCAAAAGTGCAAAACTTTTGAACGTGACCGAATTGTTGATAGTTTAGGCAACTAACTTCTTCTAATTCGTTTATAAACATAAAAGTGGCTCAGTCTATGTATAATTTATCTTTTGTGCTAGCAAAGTGTCTTTTAACTTCTGTCTCTAATTCTAAGCCTCTCTATTGATGTTCGTGTTCTAGCTTATGATACATAACAATTTTGATTGATTTTAAATAGTCGCATTTGCTTAATTTTAATTCATCCTTGATATTCTGACGATGCAAAGCTGTTAGGAAGGTACGATCCTCCATAAAACCGGACACGTTTTTTACAATTATACACAGGGCCTTCGGTCTTTCGGCCTTTCTTAACGAAAGCCTACTTACCACTACTAAGATTTAATGGTGTTTACTGATTGTAGTTTTGTAATTTCCTTTCATTTGCAACCCGCAACACGACGCCTGCCTTTGCGGATTTTTTAACGCCTACAATTAAAAAACCTTCGTCGCTGGGTTTAATAGTCTTCATGAGAGCCTGTTTCGTAGCCAACGAAGTTGCATAATCTACTAAACGTTCCGTAGTAGGATATGCAATAACACACGGCCTAGATACGCGTGCCTCAGCGGATACCAGACACGGAGCTGATCCAGGTAGTATGAGAAGCCTAAGCTTGCCCGCGTTCGTCAAACCCGGCGCTAGAGATTCGCTAATTTCGTCTCATTGTTAGAAGACTTCATTGCCAATAATGAGACGATACCGGTAATCCACTGGGCAAAATACATTAAGGTTTTAGTTATCATATCGCCTGTGTCAACAGCCTATCAGAAAGCTACAGGAGGCTACGGGATGTTAAATGGTCAATCATCAATCGCAACGCACAACACGCTCACTGTGCCAACCGAGTCAATGTAAAACAAACTCACACTGGACCCTCTGAACATTTCACTAATCGCAACGAAAATGCGATCTCCTATCTGACTGGAATAAATTCAGACAAGACCCTCAGGGCCAATAATTAATGAATAGAAACTGTTGCGCTGAATCGCGTAACTACCCTAGATTATGTGGCTCTTTGCGGATTAGAGCCTAACAAAATCCCTAACAACCCGCATGATGAGAAAGCATTACGGGAATGACAACAGTTGACTAATTGTAAATATGTCTTCAAAACTCATTGCACCGTCAACTAGTGTCTCTCCGATACATTTTGATCCCTCCTAAGGTTGCCTGGAAGAGATTGCTTTCGGTAATAAGGCCACCCTTTATACATTATGCATTTGTTGTTTTCTGTACTTTTTTTATATCTGTAATACGGTGTACAAATATAGACTTTTATACCTATCTATCTGTATCTCTATTAGATCGGGATATGGTAATGGGACTACCTCAGGATCATACTCTTTCGAATACATAAAGAATTTTTAAAATCAGTCCTCAATTGACGGAGTAACAGGTTGTTAACCTATTACTCCATCAAGAAAGCAACACGAGCAGTGTTGCTTTCTCTTCCCCTATGCCTCGAGCCGCAGAGGACGCAACGCGCCGGAAGGTAATCGTTGATCTCCTTATAATATGGCCTATGGCCGACGATTTTTGTTAATTCACCAATGAGGCAATACCTGTTGGGGATGGCGGCAGAATACGATTGCGATTCTCAGTCTTCCAGCTCCATGGTGGTTTTTAGTTGGTAAGAGTCCGAGAGACCCCTTTGCTCCTCCCCAATTCATGAAGTAAATCCATGAGGATCTTCCAACCCATTAATATTAAAAAAGTTGACACACACTCTTTTATTATGACTTATTAAAGTTTAACACAATATTAAAATACATCATATACTATTATAAATGCGAATGTAAGTTTGTTTGTTCCGCTTTCACGCAAAAACTACTTAACTGATCATCATGAAACTTTGTACATATACTCTTGAAGGTATTAGCAGTAACATAGGATACTTTCATTAAAAAAAAAATTACGAAAGATAAGAAAATTGTTTGTCAAAAAATCGTCAAATTTAGCTGCTTCAAAAGCATGAAACTTAACAATAATATAGCTTATACATCAGAATAACACATAGGCTACTATTTGCCACGATAACCGACATATACGCGGGTGGAGCCGCGGGCAGCAGCTAGTTAATAATAAACCATAAAAGGTAACATTTGTTCTTGGAGTTTTCTATATTATATTGTTGAATTGTAAAGCAGTTATAATATTTGAGATTACTGTTGACAAAAATATTGGTACTATATACATCCCCATAGGCACATTCGCAAATTTTACTGTAATTGTATTTTTTCTTGTTAAATTTACTAAATTTTTGACAGTTTTCATCTCAACATTTTCATAATTGAAATCTGAAACAAGACTTAATTTTAACAAAACTTTTAAAAAAATTATCTACATGAGTAGCACTAGTAAATTAATACAGTCCTACATCATGAATACATATGTGAATAAAATCGATACACCCCCGGGTACGTATTAACTTGACAACTACTATGTTTGGAATCCATTGGAGGCATAACTATCATGTCGAAAATCAATAGCCAGCCCATCGTAAATGTTCTTCTACAGAACTATTTCCTAAATTGAGTGGGAATATAATCATAATTTTCAAAATGTGATATGGACGTGATTCTCTTTCCTTTTAATCTTTAAGCTCATTTACTCATTTAACTTGTTGACCTCCAATTCTTGTAGTATTAAAGTTTAAAATCTTAAGAATTTGCAATAGCGAAAGAGAGAAGGAAGAACTTGTATACTTTATCAACACATCTGTTCAGCGTAGTATAGTAGGCCCATTTCCTCCTTTTTAAATAGAGGGCTATGTCCAGCGGACTGTTAAAAGTTGATGATGTTAATGAATAGAAACGAAGTTGCCTTGTACGTACTTGCAGAAACTGAACTATATAATTTTGTGATAGCCCTGTTCATTGTAGTTATTTCATTAAGCAGCTTTTGTCCAGCATAAAATGCCATCACAATTGGAAATACAAAACACAAAGAAAACCAAACCATACTCGTAATTATCAAAAACATGTACATTTCCTGTAAGTAAAAATAAATGGTTTTACACTTTAATATTTCTTCCAATGCTGTACTGCAGATGTTTTTCTTTAATTACCTTGGTTATGATGATGCTGACTATGTAATACAATATAACTATGAAACAGCCGATATTCACTGTGTATGAATACATCAACTAAAAAGAAAACAATAAAGCAATAGTACATTATTTTATACTTAAATTTATTATATACTTAAAACACCTCGAGCGATTCGAACACACGCGGTTGCTCAGATAATGCAGACATGGGTTTAAATAAATGATATGTTCTTATTAGTAGACTTTCTATTTACGTCAAAAAACCAAATTAACAACTTCCATATAAATATTTTTTGATGATTCTTAAAATGAGCAGTAACGGGCATTCAAAAACAATTCTCTGAAGACTGAGAGATTCGATAAGACAATATTAAAATTGGATTTTATTTATAAGTCTTACTTCTAAACTTCTACGGTTTTGGAGATCCAATGCGAGTCGCTACGTGGAAAAATTATATTCTGATAAAAGCGGAACTAGCAGTCGACCACAAATAATATTACGAATAATGAAAACTATGAATAATATACAAAAATTCTGACGGGATTTATTGTAATAATAATTTCATATTTTTCTTGTTTGTGCTATTTTTTCCTTTACTGTATTATTTTGCTAGCGAATAATGAACACGAACGAGATTGAAAAGATATTTCGAATTCAACAACCTTCTATCTGATAGACAGTACGGGTTTTGTAATTCCAGGTCGACAGACGACGCAGTCCATGATCTTATAAGCTATATAGCCGAATCATTAGATAAGAAACAAAAAGGCCTAGCAATCTTTCTTGATTTGGCTAAGGCCTTCAATACAGTTTCCCTATTTAAGTTGTGCATTAAATTAGAAAAGTTAGGCATTCAAGGGAACCAACTAAAACTATTTCAGAGCTACCTCAGTAATCGTATACAGTGAAATTCCTGTGTTGTACGGTGTTCCTCAAAGGAGTATCCTGGGGCCTATTCTTAGTACACATTAACGACATGTGTCACCTTGTTATGGAAGGTGGTAAAATAGTAGCATTCGAGGATGATACCGGATTAATTTTTGAGTTCACAACCTGGCAAGAAACTTGTGAAGCTGCGCAACTTGGATTCAACCAAGTTGCTCAATAGCTAACAAGCAATAAACTTACCTTAAATATTAATAAAACAACCCTTATAAAATTAAAAATCAAAATTCTACGTCACTCTACTATAACCATAAAATTCTGTCCACTCTCATGAAGTTTGTAGTGATGCTTGCAACTGTCCTTCACTTACTCAGACGTCTGTTTCTCGTTACTTGGGTATCCTACTTGACGATCATATGTCGTTTCAACAACACATTGACAGTTTATGTGGTACGTAAATTAATGTACGTCTTTAATCATTTGAGACATGTTGCCGATTCGAATGTCATGACAATGGTTTACTACGCGCTTTGCCAATCTATACAGGAATACTGTTTTTCTTCTTGGGGAGGAGCATCAAAGAATCACTTATTTCAGCTTGAAAGAGCCCAAAGGGCAGTGCTTAAGGTTTGTACTTTCCAAATTTATCGTTTTCCTACTAAAAGATTGTATGAATATTGTGAGGTACTCACAGTGCGCCAAATTTTCATTCTAAAAATTTTATTAAAGCAGCACACTAATAAAAGTCATGTTGAAACATCACCATTAAATCCACTTAGTAAGGTACAAATCGTAAACATAAGATTCCATTAAGATCCACTTACAAAACATCTTTCGGACATAGATTGTATTTCTTATTGGGACGTTACTCATATAACAAGATAAACAACCTTTTGGTATTTCACAATAAAACAAAACACGAATCAAAAAAATTACTCACGGGTTACCTCCTTACACTTTCTTATGAGGATACTGGGACTATCTTATATGCTCCAAAATAACACACTGGCACAAACACACACACACGCACACACACACAAACTCTCACACACATACACACACAAACATAACATTAGTATGTGTATTATATGATCTGAAAAATTCCAGTCAAATCTGGAAAACCGATTTGTTGCCATGNATATTTCGAAAATTAAAATATAATATCGCCTCTAAAAATCAACTCTATAATTTTATTGTGTACACATGAAATACATTTTATGTGTACACAAGAAAATTAATACTGTTCACAGTAATTCATTAGTACTAACAGTCTAATGCTTTTGTTACCATGCAATACTACTACCATGATTACAAATTGCTTTTTATTCCATGTTTGGTCTCTCTATATTTAATTTATTTTATTGTTTTTCATCCATGTATTAATAAGTATATTGTAAACTACTAAGCCTATTATTATATTATTTGCAGTTGTTGTCTTTTTTATTGGTTTAATATCTCAAAAAATGGATAATATTTTAAAGTGCATTAAAATGGGAGAAAACATTATGTGTATCTATAGAAACTATCTGTTTTGTGGAAAGAGACACAAAGCTTTAATTGTGTTTTGCTAAGTTATTGAAACAATAACGTATGCACTTATAGTTCTCCATAATTTAGTTTTTATTATATATGTTGCAGAACATGGTATTGATTTGACATATATTAATTTAGTAATGACTAGGCATCCCCTAAACAAACATCTATTTACTATAGTCGCCACAGACAGTCCTCTGTGCAGGGAATGCAGCTTCTGGGCAGAAGAAAGCCAAAGCACGTTCTCACAGAATGTAGAAGTGTAGTAGATCAACGGGCAGACATCTTCCAATCACAATGGTCCAACAAAAAGAGACTAAGTGCCTAATTGAGCCGGTAAAACAAACAAACAGTATGTACAGTGAAGACACAAATTGCAATAGAAGCTCAAAACAATGGAAAATTATATTCTATACAAATTTCACTAATAAAGTTATATTATCAATATTTTTAATGTTATAAAAAATTGAGGTCGATTGGCTGCAGCGGTACATTATATACAGGGTTAAAAATTAGACTACTGAAAATGAAAGAGGATGATACAGCACCCCAAAACCCATTTAAAAAAATACAGATGTGATAAAAAAATTTAGCTGGAGAAAACCAAGTGTCCTAGATTTTTATTCCATTCAATAGCTCAATAACTAGTTGATAGTTGTACTCAACTGAGCTGATTCTCATTCATGGCATAACACACCTGATTGTAGACTGATGAACAAGATCCAAGAATACAGATGTGATACGGTTTCTCATTTCTTCAGTCGTTGTGCACTGCCCATCGAAGGCACGTTCCTTATCATAAACTGCGTGTTTCACCAGAGCACATAACCATTTGTACGTACACGCACTAAACAATACTGTCACTGATATAATAAATTACCTTTTCTAATAATTATTTTACATTCAAGTTAGGTACAAATACACAGAAAAAATTACAATGTACTCAGTTAACCACGTTACTAACTTACAAAACGAAACTTACATTCATTTCTAATCTAGTGTCTGGCTTTAAATTAGTTCAAAAGTTTCATTTCTATCCTTTCAAAACCTTCTTCAAAGCCAGCGAATATATCTTTGAATATTTAGAGCTTTTAAATCTTCTTTCTTGATGTACTCTAAGTTAACACTGAGATAGTTACAACCCCTGTAAAATCCGAAAACGTTTTCTATAGAATTTCGATACCACTTACTATTTAAGCTATGGAGACCTGGTGGCAGTAGCTCCGTTAAAAATTGAAAAGTTTTCTTGAAAAGATTTGTTATACAATCAGGAGCATAAATAAATGCATCAGTAGAAACGTTGAACCACAATCGAGCTATACAAAGTTAAACGTGGCTAATGAAGTTAATGATGAGGTTTAGCCATAGGTTCAGGCGTTGCTGTGCTTGGCTTGTGCAGGCGCTTTGTTTAAGGCACTGAAATACAGAGAATTATGAGTAGCTGTGTATGCTTAAATTGGAAAGGTGACTATTCCTAGTTCTGGATAACTAGTTTATATAACCCATACGGTTCTACTGCGTAATTTTACAGCACGTTTAGTGTTGGTTTAACATGCATATCGACTTGATAGATTTAGGGCCGTTGTATGCGGGTAACACAAGTCTATTATCAGCAGAGGACGTCTTTTGGCTGATATTATTGCCTCCAATGTTGTCACTTTGTATCGAATCGGAAATCATGTCGTTTAGCCGGTTGACTTATTAGTCATAGCACGATAGCACGCTCACAAAGCCATCACTTCTCCAAAATGTATAGTTTTGTGAATACAATAATTATCAGGGTTCGGTGAATACCGTACACTGATAATTTTAGTTCCTCGGCAGAAGCAGAAAATGTAACATATATAAATCTTGTTTTATACCGAGATCGAATTTTAAGCGACTTAGATTCAGACAGTCTGAATTTCGCATAGAGATTCTTTGATTCTAAGGAAGGTCATCATGGGCTACTGTTTACCACGATACCTGATATACACGCGAGCAGAGCTGCAGGCAAAAGACAACTTCGAAAACAGTCTTAAATTATTTAATATTCGCAATAGTATTTTTAATTTTATCATTATTAGGAACTAAATACAATGTCTTGGCGAAGATTTAAAGCCGTTGATTCAGGTTGCCAATACGACTATCTATGGTAGTCATTATAAGTAGTTTTATTTATTTATTTATTCAAGTAAATTACAGATAATAATATAAGTAATAAAAAGTGGGCACTATTTTGAGTTACGCATTTTAAAACGAGGCTGGTACCTAAAAAAGTTGGGCCTGAGATGTAGATACCAACTACCTTCCAGTGACACAGTATTGTTAATCATTCATAGGTACATTGATCATGATTAACCCAATACAAGTAATATTAGTTGACACAATTTACGTTACCCCACTTATAACATACAAAAACATACAAAACTAAATGTAAAATCAATAGATATATAATACACATACTAATGTTATGTTTGTGTGTGTATGTGTGTGAGAGTTTGTGTGTGTGTGCGTGTGTGTGTGTTTGTGCCAGTGTGTTATTTTGGAGCATATAAGATAGCCCCAGTATCCTCATAAGAAAGTGTAAGGAGGTAACCCGTGAGAAATTTTTTTGATTCGTGTTTTGTTTTATTGTGAAATACCAAAAGGTTGTTTATCTTGTTATATGAGTAACGTCCCAATAAGAAATACAATCTATGTCCGAAAGATGTTTTGTAAGTGGAACTTAATGGAATCTTATGTTTACGATATGGTACAACCATGGTTCAGGGGTAATCCATGGATTACCCCTGAACCATGGTTGTAAGTTGTAAATTATAATAGAATGTAAGTTAACACACGTTCATTTATTTTTGCTTATGTATACATTACACAATATAAGTTCAAAATTCATTTGAATTGAACATATTTATGAAAGCATAACGCAAGTCACATGTTTTGTAATATTTTAAATTATATTATTAAATTGAAAAGCCGTAATCAGATATGAAAATATTTTTGAAAGAATAATCGGGATCAAACACATTCCCATTGATATATTTACAAATTCAACGGTGACCGTGTTTTAGTTGTTAACATACCAGATTCTTGATGATAGTTACTTCACAATTTGCAGAATCTAAAACAAGCAAAACTTGCTTAAAAATCTTTTTTTTTACAGACAACTCCCGCACTAGGAATAAATCCAGTGTCAAGAGGACATTACAAACATACATGTAACGGACACAAGGAATACCTAGAGTCGGAACAAAATATTGTAGATCACACAAAGTGTTTTCCTATGTGAAATTTCAATCCTCAACATTTGGCGCAGTAAAAAGTGGCATGGTGACTGCTTAAACCACTAGGCCAACAGTGCAATCAAAACTAATAAAAAAATAATCTTGGGTTAGTATTTTTTTGGTGTTTGCTATTTTAATGTAAAGTTAAGTTTTTGTTTTAATTAATAAAGTATGTCTCAGTAAAAGTACACTTTTAATTTACTTTAGATTTTAAAGAAGACATTTTCCCATTAAGTATGAAAAAAAATAAACGTCAAATGGCCCACAAGTCTGTTTAGGGGCTATAATTCATTTAGTAAATTTTTCATGAATATATTTGATGTGGCTATAACTCGCTAACGACACGTTGGATCTCGGATTTGAACTGGAGATCTTTCTGGTTTATATGCATAAACCAGAGGTTCCACTAAATCCCTAATAAAATAAGGTGCATTTTCTCGACTTAAAATTCTTCGAAGTTTGCGAGCGATCTCAGCATAATTTTCCCAATTTTCGTACTAAGTTTTTATAATTATAGCGTGTTTTTTTCTTGTAAAGCACTCAATATACTCTATAAAAAATCTAAATAATCATATATGACTTGACTCTTACTGAGCTACTTTATATATGAGCCTGTGAAAGTGACTCTAGTTACCTGATGGAAAGCATACTTACTTGTAGACACCAATCTATATAATTTAGAAATAGCCCTGTGCATCGTAACCACTTCATTACGAAACTTTTTTCCAGCATAAAATGACACCACAACTGAAAATACATGGCACACCAAAAACCAAAACATGTTCATAATGTTGAAGTATAGGTTAATCTCCTGTAACAAAAAATATTTCATCATTTTTAATTAAATAATATTTTAAGGCTGAATTTTACATTGTACGTTTATTTACCTGCTTTATGAGAGTACTGATTATATAATATAATACAAATGTGAACCAACCAATATTCAAGAGAAGTGAATATATAACATAAAAATAAATAAAACACGTTTAAAAAAAATGATGAGTTGAAGGAAATCAAAGCTTAATAAATAATGAATTATTTCGAAAACATACTGCGACTGCATGTATTTTTTTTTATTTTAATGTACCCAGTTTAAGCACTCTCACGACTAAGATAAATCTATTGACACTACTCACATAAAAATACGACAAGCCGTTAAGGTTCTAAGATGTGCTAAAAAATGTACACACATATATACACACTCGCAGTCCTGTAAAAACTCCGTTAATAGAACTTTATTGTAGTACCAGCTGAGCCCCGAGGTGTTACCTGCAGATGTTGTTATACCTTTACAACATTAACCGCGGGTAACCCCGGGGAGCGAAGCTAGTCTAAAAAAGTTGTTTAAGTTACTCATTATATCATCACCTAGTGAAAATTAATTCAGCCGTTCAAGAGATTACTCGAACAAACCAACAGACAGGCAAAAATTAAGCTTTTAATTAAGGAGGCGGTGGAGAAGGCCCCGGAGGACGATCTCCACTCGGACCCGATCCGCCACCGGCGAAACGGGCGGCAGAGGCGCGCCTACCAGCGCCTCATGCCACCCTGAGTGTGGCCGCGGATGGGCGGGACGGGTTTTCCCCTCCATCCGCTTCACAGGCCAGCCGCGAGGGGGCGACGTTACGCGTGTGCCGTACGTTGCCCTCTCTCTATATATATGTCATACTGTCATACATCGCCGGTGGCGGATCGGATCCGAGTGGAGATCGTCCTCCGGGGCCTTCTCCACCGCCTCCTTCCGCGAGATGACTTCCTCGCAGAAGGCCGCGACCGCGGTAAAACTGCTCTCGCCACCGGCCATGGAGTAAACGACGGCTGGCAGCGAGAGTTCTCCTCCGATGACTGCAGTGAGAGCCAGACGCTGCGGCGCCCAAGCGGGGAACACCGCCAGCGTGTGCTGAGCCGAGTCCTCCCTGCAGTCGCAGCGGTGGCAGGCGGGACTCAATTCCCTCCTGCCGACCGAGTGCAGATACTTCCCGAAGCAACCGTGCCNTGAGCCGAGTCCTCCCTGCAGTCGCAGCGGTGGCAGGCGGGACTCAATTCCCTCCTGCCGACCGAGTGCAGATACTTCCCGAAGCAACCGTGCCAGGAAAGCACCTGCGTTAGTCGGAAGGAAAGGGTCCCGAGCTGCCACCCGGCTAGAGCGCCTCCACGTTGGCCAAACCAGCACGCAGAGCCTCCAGCCGCGACGACCACCGAACCATAGTGGCTCGACAGGCGGCTTCACGCCACTCGCGTACCTCTTTGGGATCATGGACACACAACTAGTTCAACCTTCGAATTCAGTTTATAATCAGGGTTTTGGAGGTCCGATGCCACTTGTTTCATGGAAAACTGATATCCAGATAAAACTGGTTGCATTAGTAGCCAACCCCAAAATATTCTTTTAAATAATAAAGACTAGGAAGCTTTATACACAGTATTTCTTATTTCGAGTAGCTGGTGTTCTAACCACATTATGTAACTTTAGAAGTAAATTAATGCATTGTAAGTTAACACACACTCGTTTATTGTTAATCCACTCCAACAAAATCTAATGTACAAAACTTGTTTTCTTAAATAATATTATTAAATTGCAAAGCCGTTATTATATTTGAAACTGTTGATGACAAAATCACAGGAATTAGATACATTCCCATACTTGCATTACTAAATTCTACTGTAACTGTATTTCTTGCTATTAAATTTAATAAATTTCTGACAGTTTTTGCTACGGCACTTTCAGGATCTGAAACAAAATGAAATGTATGAAAATATCAAATCTAAGCAATTAATTGCTTTTCATTCTTATTAAAAACATGATACAAAAAAACACGTTATACATATATTCGATTTCCATCTAGTACCATATACGCTCGTGTTTCTTTCAATATGTAAATAAATATATTATTATCTATATGGGAGGGCTAATACCAACGGCGGAGCTTATTGTTTATTTTTCTCCAATTTGCTCACTTTTGACTCTCGATTTGTGTCAATTGTCTCTTTGTAACTTGTAACCGTGACACGTTTTACTCTTTTGATGTTTATTAGGTATTCAATATATCGATTTATTTTTATGACTTATAGTGGATATCGAAATTATTTGTCTCTATAAATACTTACCTTCAGAAATTACACTGTACAATTTAGTAACAGCCCTGTTGGTCATAACAACTTCATTACGCAGCTTTTGTCCAGCATAGAAGGCCATAAGAAGCGAAATTATATCGCAAATTAAAAACCAAAACATGTTCAACATAAATCCGTATAGGTTTTCCTGTAGTAATCATAGTATCACTGTCAAATCAAATATTTTTTCAACATGAAATTATACTTTATTTTAATTTTTGACTAACCTTTTTAATGAGCATACTGATTATGTAATATAATACAACTGTAAACCAACCCAAACTCACTGTGAATGAATATATTATCTGAAAAGTAAACACGTAGGTAATTTTAACAAGGAGTATTACATAACAATTATGTAGTAGTAAGCCAAAATCTTCTTTCTATGTTCAGCAGTGAACTACTTTCATAATGTATACATGCACTGCGGCAACTTATACAAAAATTCGAAAAATATAACGTTTTTGGAATAGAAAAAAGATTTTGTAGCGACCGAAACTTAGGCTGTGCATCAGTCTCTATCGAAGTGTTGAAGTGTATGTAAGTGAACGCTACTACGTCATTCTTTCTACAAGATCAGAACTCGAAACCTCTTTAACTGCAGCGATGACTGAGGCAGGGAAACGTGGTATCTAGAAAACTATTCACCACGGCACTGGAATACGTTTTTTGGTTTCTGGACTGGAATCGACTTGGCTGTAACATTAACAGCGAGTACTTCACCTATCTGCGATTTGCTGATGTCATAGTAGCCGTGGCTGATACCATGGCAAACCTTTGCACATGCTTAATGGCCTCAGTAATATCTCTAAACGAATTAGTCTAGAAATGAACATAGTAGAGACGAAGACAATATCAAACTTTTCAAACCCATTCCAGTGAAAATTGGTGACTATGTTAAAAATTATTGATAACTCGGTCAATCCATCTCGGCCGGGTAGCGTTCGGGAAGCTGCATGACATTGTCTTGTTCTAAATACAGCAGGTATGTTGCCAGTGGTGACCTACAGAGATACGATTGCTTTCAATGGGCTTTATAAGAAGACCCAACGTTACTCAAATAAGAAGAAGTCACAAATGGCGAGATCAATGCTCAGAATGGCAATGAAGTGGGCAGAGGGCTATGCATATTGTTGGCTGACAAGGCGGCTGATAAAAACGAACGAGGAAGATGGAACGTATGTAGATCCTCTACAAGTTGGGTAGATGACCTGGCGAATATCGCGGGACACCATCGGAGGCGGGCAACATAGGACCTGGAGAGCCTTGGGGGAGACCTATGACAGTAGACGTCTTTTACTTGAGATTATGATGATGAAGTCTTAAAAAATAAAACTGGTAAAACGCATCACGATAACAGCGTCACAATACCTTGTAAACCACAGCAGAGGTTTTTTGAGGAGAATGGACATTGGAAATCTCCAGTACTAGTTGTGCTAATAGCTAGGTAATTGCGTTTAAATCATTGGAATTGTTTTTTTTTTACTTAGATTGCAAAATTCTGTCGTCTTAAAGTTATTTATCCTGAATGCCATTATTCGAAAATGTTAAGATGTGCTCCCCCCCCACCCAGATCATAAAAAACGCAGCTCGCCATATGTGAATATGCAGAACCAAGATCTCCTCACTTACCTACCATAAATTGTAACACAAAAATTAAATAAATAATCAATAAGTAATAATTAATAAGTAATTATTTTGCATTCTATTCATTTCACTTTAGCAGTCAGCAGCATGAATCTATTCCTAGACTATAGCAAAATTAACAAAAATGCCAGTGGTGTATTTATCACAGGGCTAAGTACCCTAGAGTGGCAAATTTGACCCAAGAATTTTCTTTCAAAAATTAAAAATGATCAGAAATACGGTAAAAAAAATCTTGAAAACTTAACAATACTTTAGTACCAAAAAGTATGCCTATTAGAGTTAACCTAGTAGAGTTTACTCTCAACTCAAAAAAATCATAACCTAGACACTTCTTAACACATACTTTCGTGATCATGATAGAATTTTTTAAACAGTTCAATATGTATAAATCATGACAGAAGCCACGGCCCCCAGTTCCCGGTAGTCCCGCTATTCCTGGTCATGGTGGCGACCACGGTTACGGCGGGACAGGGGGTGCTAAGAATCACCGGGTTACGGGAGGCCACCACAAACGACTGACCCTGGCAACATTCAACGGCCGCACGTTACGGCTAGACTCGCATCTGGTACAACTTGAGGAGGAACTTGGGAAGATTAGGAGGCACATCTTAGGGTTATGTGAAGTCCGAAGAGAGGGGGAGGATACCATAATCCTCGACTCAGGCCATCTGATGTACTTCCGCGAGGGAGACCAACGATCCCAAGGTGGCGTGGGGTTTCTGGTAAACAAGTCGCTTTCTGGCAACGTTGTGGAAATTTCCAGTGTGTCGAACAGGGTACCGTACTTCATTGTCAAGCTTACCGAGAGGTATAGCCTCAAGGTAATACAAGTGTATGCACCGACCTCGGCTCACTCGGACGATGAGGTGGAGGATATGTTCGATGACATATCGAGGGCCCTCCACTCCACAACTAAAACCCACTACAACGTTGTTATGGGTGACTTCAACGCCAAAGTGGGAGTACAAACCTGCGGTGAATCCGTAATAGGATCCCATGGATTTGAAAACAGGAATCATAGGGGGCAAATGCTCATCAACTTTCTCGAGCGGGAGGGGCTGTTTTTGATGAACTCATTTTTCGAGAAGCGGCCCCAAAGAAAGTGGACGTGGAAAAGCCCGGACGCTATGACCAAAAATGAGATCGATTTCATCATGACGGATAGGAAGCACATATTCAGAGACGTTTCAGTGCTCAATAGGTTTAACACCGGTAGTGATCACCGACTAGTCCGAGGTTCTCTGAATGTCAACTTCAAGGCTGAACGTGTCCGCATGATGAAGTCCAGGCTCCGACCAACTCTGCTCCAAGTCGTGATGGGATCTGAAAAATTCCAGTCAAATCTGGAAACCGATTTGTTGCCATGGAAACCACAAGAGACGTAAACCAGAACCTTGAAACTGTGGTTCGAATCCTCAGGAGTGAAGGTACGAGATTTTGTCAAATGCAGCGTACAGGCACGAAGTCGAACTCTCAGAGAGGACACTAGTGTTAATGAAGGAAAGACGTGAGAACCCGCCAGTCACTTCATCGGCAAAGCGGACTCTAAACCGAGAGATTAGTAAGCGTGTACGACACGACCTCCGATGCTCCAACACTCTTTTGATTGAAAGAGCAATCGAACAGAATCGGGGGTCAAAGGTGTTTGTGAAATCTCTTGGAAGAAGCCATTTGACGAAGCTGACCACAGTAAGCGGAGAAGTCGTTGCTTCCAAGCTGGCTGTCCTTTCGGAAGTAGAAAGCTTCTATGGCGATTTGTACGCTTCGCATGCATCTCGACCTGATCCTGAAAATGAGGACCCTCGAGCCACATTAACACGCCACTTCACCGAAGATCTGCCAGAAGTCAGCATTGATGAAATCGAGATGGCTCTTGGACAGCTGAAAAATGGAAAAGCCCCTGGAGAGGATGGCGTTACTACAGAGCTGTTAAAGGCTGGAGGTAAACCCGTATTAAAGGCGCTCCAAAAGCTTTTCAATGCTGTCCTGTTCGAATGGAGGACTCCAGAGGCGTGGAGTAGGAGTGTGGTCGTCCTGTTCTTCAAAANAGTCTTCAATGCGTGCGTCCTACCCGTAATGACTTACGGAGCCGAAACGTGGACACTTACGGTTCGACTGGTCCATAAGTTTAAAGTCGCTCAGCGTGCAATGGAGAGGTATATGCTCGGCGTTTCTCTAAGGGATCGCATTAGAAACGAGGTGATCCGACAAAGAACCAGGGTCATCGACGTAGCCCACAGGATTAGCAAGCTGAAGTGGCAGTGGGCTGGCCACATTTGCCGAAGAACCGATAACCGTTGGGGTAAACGAGTTCTTAAGTGGAGACCGCGTCTCGGTAAACGTAGTGTAGGACGTCCACAAGCCAGGTGGAGCGATGATTTGCGCAAGACGGCTGGCAGGAGCTGGATGCGAGAAGCCATAGATCGAACTAAGTGGCGTGAAATTGGAGAGGCCTATGTCCAGCAGTGGAC
The DNA here is from genome assembly GCA_003709505.1 of Hyphantria cunea. Taxonomy (NCBI): domain Eukaryota; kingdom Metazoa; phylum Arthropoda; class Insecta; order Lepidoptera; family Erebidae; genus Hyphantria; species Hyphantria cunea. The sequence continues at coordinate 39,361 of PKRV01001141.1, forward strand.
TGCGATAGGCTGATGATGATGATGATGTATAGATCAAAAGTAAGAAAGGGTGACGAGGCCCTGGATTCCGTGACTCTCCTACTCGGTTAACTCTTATCCGGTTTGCCAACAGCTAATTGTGATTGAGGGGGAATCTACCTTCAAAGCCCTCTTTGCCACCTCCTTTAGCGAGATGACATCTTAGTAGAAGGGCTACCTTAACTCTACGCTGTTACGTCTAAACTGGGCAAATTAAATAAGTCCTCCAGACAATCATAGTAAGAGTAAATACGACGGGTGTAGATACGGTGTGGTTGCCGCGTATGGCTACCAGCTTATACCGCTCTCTGAAAATTCCATATGCGCGACCGTGCTCCATATGCCCCGCGTCATTGTGGCTCGACGATCGCACGAAATCACTCGTGGTTAACGTGGTTTACATTTGGGGCAACACTGCATTGATCATTGAACGCCGCTCAAAATCCAAATTAAGCAATCTGACCATTCGGGCGTACCTCATGGAAATGGTAGTCAATGCGGGTCGAATAACCCTCTCACACAACACGATATGTGAGAAAGAGAATGTGTAAGATATGGCAATTTGCAAATTTCCCAAGCTGGGCTTTGATTTAGCGTCCAATAAGTAATGGGACGGCTAAATCAGGGTACGCTAGTATTATGGCAATAAGACCTGTATGGAAACATGAGCCCAAGAGGAAGCATGGCACCCTCTTGTACTAGCTAGCGCAGATAATGTCTAGAAAACATACTTTAGAGATCACGTCCAGGTGTAATAGAACAGAGCTAAAGAGTGGAGTGGCATTGGTAAGATTTAAAACCATATTAGTCCACCAGGCCTGGAAATGGTCCAGATTCTGCGCTCAGTTCAGGTGCTGGAGATCGCTGAACGACCTCGAAGGGTAAAACCACATGCCTGAGGGTAGGAGCAGAAACAGACTAAGTTGAAATTATTAGCTAGGCTGGATTATGGTACCCTAGTCACCACACATAAACTGTTGTTACTGTTAAAAAGGCTGTCTACCACTTCCTGCAAGAAGCTCGACTTTAGAGGCTATAAGGAAGTGGGAGCTAAGGGGGATTTGAAAAGGTATATCAAAATAGTAGTGCAACATTAAATTGCAGGTTATTATGGCTGGCAAAAATTTAATAGCCTACTGGCGACAAATCTGAAAATCCGCCATTGGAAAATCAAAAAAAAACACTAATAGGTATATCAAATAAAGCGGAAGTAATATTAAATTAAAGAACAACCCTGAACTGAGGAGTATTGTTATCATTGTGAGGTGTATACTATCTTCTAAAACACAGCCCTTAAGTTGGTTACGGAAATAGAATTAAGAGCATATTTACATGATTTTTAAAACATGCTGCCAGTTGCTTGCTGCCTTCGACTAAACATTCGTATAGCTCAGTCCATTGTTTCAGCTTTTCCACCAATATTGAATGACTGTATTCGGATTGTTCTTCTTTTAATAGCAATTTCTTCTGTATCTCAAATATTGTACTGTTTAAGCATTTTAATAAATTTGCCAATATCGATAAAAATGTGTATAATGAAATATATTCTAAAATAAAAGTGATTTCATTTCGAAGCAGAGAGAAATTTTCTGAAAACGTGTCTAATATACTTCCCGTGACAACTGATGCCAAGTAACGCACTGTAACATTAATTACAGTTAGGGATATTGCCATTGCGGAAAGAACAATAAAAGTTGTATAAAATACAATACGTAATTGTTTCAAGCTTCTGTTATAATTAATGTCCTTATGGTACACATCATTAACAGTCATAAGATTGTCAATGAAAATTTTGTATGCCGCCTTTCTAGATACACTAAAAAATCCTAAAAGAACATCACCAAAAAACAAAGTGTAGTTCAGAAAATACAAATATTTCAAATCGATACCAAGTTTTGCCTCACGTATAATGAAAAAAAAGTTATTGAAAATCATTAGAGCAAATATGACTACTTCAATAACTATGCGAAGCACAATTATAGTTTTGTATCTCTGCCTACAAAACAGGTAGTTTCTATAGATACACATTATGTTTTCAGCCACTTCAATGCACTGGACTATATTACGCATTTTATAAAGCTTTACTTCAATTGAAAAGACCTTTACACGTTTCTTTTCACCTTCCTTCTTTACTATGTGTGACAACAATTTCTTGATCGATTTAATAAGTACATATACTTGAAAGTAATGGTTTTTCGTAATCAAGAAATGTTTGATTTAATATTAAAATTATATTATTAATATATTAGAATTAATGAAATCAAATGTAAATATATGTATGTAGATGTTGCGTTAGACTAGAATACATTTTTAAAATATTAATACTGAGATTAGTCAGTCGGACCATAAAAGTTGTAAAAATGAAAAAAAGCATGTTTGAGACAAGGATCTTTCTTTCTTATTTGAATATTCATTGTGCTATTTCCGTTTGGCGCCAGTTACTGATTCATTTTATTTTAATATTAAATGAAGTGATTTGATAAACATAACCGAATTGCTAGGAGAGCATAACAAAAGTTAAATAGGTATGGTCCAAACTCAGATCAACTAAAAAAGATAGATAACGCAGGGCCTTTGTTCTTGTTGAAGCAAAAAAACTCAGCTACTATTAAGTAAATACACGTATTAACGCACATACACACTCAAAAACTACGCTACTTTTGGTCAGTATCGTACAAGTTGTCATGCAGTAAGTTTATCTACAAACTCCCATCTTGTGCAATTAAATGGTTTTAAAAGTACACTAAAGTACACAAAAAGTCTCAAGGAATAACATATTACATGTAAGTACACACAAATCTATATTTTTTTATGTAATTGTAACATAATTTTACTAATATTAATGTCAATATCACACAAGACGTTCGGGAAGAGTGTTGCCAGGAGTTCGTATTTCTAATAGTCTAGAAATGTGGGTAAATGATTTGTAGGTAAATTCAAAGTTATGAATTAAAATGAAGTAAAGAGTGAGACATTAGTATTACTTTATTTTTTAAATTACGTACTTTTATAGTGTTAATTAAATTACGTATTTTAAAAAACAAAAATTAAGTCTTTATAATTAAACGTATACTGTCACTTTCGGGATATCTATCGTACTTATGCATTATGCTATTATAACCATCCACATATTATTACAAGGGATTATTTACCTAGATTTACCGTATGCGACAATAGAAGCGACCCAAAACGGAAAGGCAATCTAACTTTTTTTAACCACATAATCGTTAAAAAAGTTAAAAAAAATATTAGGCTGTATCATATATATAAATTAAATACACTGATGATTACATTGAGTTCTAAGCGCCAAAAAATTAAGAAACTCATACAAAATAAAGGATTCTAAGATAATTAATTAAGTTATATGCTGTTTTTGCTTTTATATATGCTTTTATATTGCCTATAGTAGCATACGGTACAATAATACTAATAATTACTTACAGGTAAACTCTACGCATGCGGAGTTTACTTGTAAGTAATTATTACACTATTGCTATTTTCGTCTGTGATTTTTATACTTGTTTTGTTTTTTTTAGTTATTTTTTCTTATACTTGTTCTGTTCGCTTACTTTTTTTTATTTGAATTACATCACTTTTTTTCATTAAAGTGTGTATATTTATCTGATATATTTGTAATAAGCACGTCATGCTCTTTTATTTGATACCCTACTTGAGTACATTTCAAAATATTCGACTGTTTATCCCCACTTGCAACTTTCATGTCTTGTAAATGGATAAACTAATTTTAATATAACCTTACGTTTTGAAATATTACTCATTATGCCCTTGCATTTGATACCCATGACGCTGTTATTTTTTTAAACATTTTCTAATTACGACTTCACGTCCTATAGATTGCGACGTATTGGATTCACGGAATACCATTTGTTAAGTTATATTAAGTATTTTAGAAGTTATTAACGGAATAAACAAACAAACAAAAATACATATACGTCATACATCACAACCAAACAATTTTGGAATGATCTTCCCATATTTTTTCTGCTCACACATACATGCCTTTAATTAAATAATCTAATTTTAATTTGTACGAAACAAACAGATTTATTTTTGCATATTACTTATTTGCACTTGCCATGGACATTTTTTTAAAAAATGGCAACTCTATCAATCACTCACACATATTTTAAAAAAATGCTTTATTTTCTTGTTATACGCGTGGTATTTACCTTTTTTTATTTGATCTGAATGTTCAATCAATTCAATTTTTGAAATTCGCCATCCGCTTGGTATTATTTGAATGTTTATAGTATCGGGTTATTGGTGGGTTAAATTAAACAGAGGAACAAAGAAAGGGATCCCCCCTCTATGTTGACGAGATGATCCTTCCATAGAAGTCACTTTGGATTGAGTATTACCGTTTACCCTCCAGTTCTCAAAAAAATGAATTGAATATAAGTTCAGATATAAATTTCTAAAATCGACAATTTGTGTTACAAAACCTATTGACAAGTAAATATACGATTCCCTCCTTGCCGATATATTGAAACCACAGGGCTTTTTAAAAAAGCAATATAAATGTTAACAAACTTCTATTAGTATATCATTCGCGTTGTAAGAATAATACTGTAAAAACAAAGACAAAAGCAGACCATAATATTCTTGTTATTCAATATATTATACTAGACATAGGCCTCTTCGATTGTACGCCACTTGGTTCGATTCCCGGCTATTCACATCCAACTCATGTCAGCCGGCGGTGACATAAAATATTTAATTATTATGAAAATATTTATCTAAAACATAGCACGTATATCTCGTATATAGATAATATTTTATAAATTAAAATTCGGATATCATCTATATTGGATGTGTATTCATTTGACATCCTTGATCATTTGAACCTTTAAAGAGGTTTATCATTTTTATTACAAACTAGTACCGTTATCGGTTACATTCATCAGTTAAATTAGATCGATAACGAAGATAATAATACAGTACCTCGTTGGCATAGCGATTAACATATACAACAGTGTCCGGTTTGATTTCCAAAAGAGGCCAAATGTGTTCTTGAGTTTTTTTGAGAGAAATTCTAAATAAAGCCCGGAGTGTGGAAGTTTGTTTCACGCGCGTGGCAGGCTGAGGGCAGGTTCAGCAATCGTTATCGGAAAGACTGTCCTCTCGAATACACTGTTAAATTTTGATGAATGCTAAGAATCTTTACTTAGCACATTATGAGCCGGTTTCAATTAGAATGATACCAGGGCTGCACTGATAACTGGAGTAAAGCAAATCTATCACTGCTTACAACTGACTGAGTAAAGTTACCGGTGCTAAAACCCTCCTCTTTTCTCCTAATTATATGACTAAAGATTTTTTTTAAGTAATACTTAAACGATAATGCATACTAAAATTAAAAATCAACTAACTCTGTATGACTGTCTATTACGCTTTTACAGCTAAATCACTGCACCGGTTTCAATAAGATTTTGCATGAAAAGATAATTTGATCCCTGAGGCTATATATAGGCTACCCTTTACTTTTGAGCTGCGGGCAAAAGCTAGTGTTATATAAATATAATAACGATAAACGACAGTAGGCCATGTAATAATAATATTATGCGTTAAAATTTTACACAAGTCGACAAGGAACGTCCAGATTCGAACTCAATCAAATATTCAAACTTTTCGTCTACAGCCGTTTTCAATATATTTATATTATATATTTTCTAAATAACTGATTGAATACAGAATCATTCTTTTTAAGGTGAATTCAGTACGTTTGAAATAACATATTTTACTTTGAACTGGAGATAGGTTATTGAAAACGATGGTAGATGCAAAGGATTCCTAGAACCTGAACACTATATGCTGGATTAAATTTTAGTCAAACTGCTCAACCAATAAAGAATCTAAACGCTGATTCCCGTCTGCTCAATTATTTATCAAGCTGTCTTCTGTTGCTGTATCAACAGTCAGCTGTCTGTATCAATTGAGCAGACAAAAAAAAGATACATTATTATGAATATTATATCATGTATGTTGTCGGAAATATAGATTATTTATTCGATAAAAAGGTAATTCCGAAATGTATACACTTAGATAAAACTTAATATAATTAACGTGTAATACTGAATAAGTTCATTTCGAGCTTCAAGTTTCAACTGGTTGTTTTATAGTAGTAAAAAATGGCCGAGTTTAAATTTATTAATATTTTAGCCAAATTTGAAAATTTTGTCGGTATTTACAGGAACTATATTTTCCGAACGAGTTTGGAACAAACTATGATCTGCTTACGCGTAGCTTTGGAAATTGCCATCTACTCCATAACTTTAAAACAATATTTTGAATATGTTTCATTTATACTGAAAGATAGTGTTAAATGTGTATATGTATTGATGTATATTGTAGCATGTGGCTTGCATGATTGTATTATCCTTATCGAAAGTATTTGCAGTACAAAACACTATAAAGAATTTTTATGGAATTTGAAAAGATTAAACAAAATCTGTACCATAGAACCAAGTCATATAAAAAGTATAAAACGAATGAAATGCATTTTAACAATTACCTTCATCACGTTTATTGCCGTAAAGAATTCAACCACTATATTAATGACTTCTTTGGCGGCTGCAGAAAAGAAACCTAAACCTATTTTAGCAATTATTTATGACATTTGGAACCAAACGCATTATATTTTAATAAACTTTGTCATTTATAGTTTTATAATAATTATTCATAATTACTTGAAGTATTTAAATCATGGCATAGAGACAATAATACTAAAAATTGAAAATAAACAGGAAAACCTAATTTTAGATGGAAAGGCAATTGTTGAATATCTTGAAAATTGGATGGAAATATATTCATATTTGGTAAATTGTTCCAATCATGTGTCAAAGTGTTTTCAGTATCAAGTAAGTATTGTTGAAAATATAATAATTGGAAGAATCTTCGTCGTTTATCATAAGTAATGTATGTTTGGTTTTGTTTCCATGAACTTTTTTTTCAAGCTTGTAGATTTTACTAAATGACATAATCCTACAAATAAACTCATAATGATTTTACATATATTAGTAGCTATTAAACATGTTGAAACTTTATTTTTAGATGGCTTTTTGCATTAGAATATTTCCATTGTTTATGACTTGCAGGATATTTGGATTGATTGAACTAAAATTAACAAGGGTACGTACAAATTAAATTTTTTAAATGATTTTGACAAGTGTATTTATTATATACATAATCTTTTTTTTACAGAAAATTTCCTTTCTTAGTTTTGAGATAGATGTGGTATTCGTAACTTTATTCTATATATGCACTATGATCATGGTATTCAATGCAGGACAGAAAATTGCTAACGAAACAGTTATATTAAATAAAGCGTTAGCTGAATTGTGTCTAAAACTTAGTACACTTAGTAAGTACAAAGCTTAAGCAAAAAATCATTTTTTTTTTCTTTTCTTTCATTTATTACGATTAAGTTTGATTAAAAAACCAGCCTAATGAACTCCGTAAATGAAACTTGCTTAGTTAAATACGTATGGAAGTATATATGTTCTTATTGTGTTTTATCTGATTATTTTGAAGTTTTCTGAGAAATTCGTGGTCAATTCCTGGTAGCATCTTTTAAAATTTGAATAAATATACGTTTCCATCTTCATCCCAGTTTCCCATTATTAATCGCTTTCTTTATCAACTGGATATAGATATACTCTAGCACCCTACAAAGAGTTATTGACGTCATGACAGTGTTATTATATTAATCTACATTCTTTACTCGTAAACACATGAACATTGTGTAAAGACGGGCTTTGCTATGGAAGCAAACAATCATTGTTTCAAAAAACCAGAAATTCTTGTTATATCCACCGATCTAACCAAACTGAAAATCTAAACGTAACCCATCATTGGCAGTCGGGTAAAAACAACGATAATGACGAATTGTTTCCAGTTTGTGACTAGTTCTGAAATAATCACATATATCCAAGTAGGATCCTGTCACGTCAGTAATGCAGGCTTCTTATTCTGTAACATATTTTATTTGTTTACAGGACATGTTTGCTAATTATCGTCTTACGTTATTCTGCTTACGAATTAATATTAATATCGTATTATTTTAGCATCACCCACAAGCGCATTAAAGGCTCTCAACAATTTCCAGCTATTAACGAGCACAAGACCTATCCAACTAAAATTTGTTGATATAACTTTGGGAATGTATTTACTTCCATTGGCGTTGTCACTGACTCTTTCTCATGTGGTGATAGCGTTACAGTTTTCAAATATTATTTAAACTTTAAGACAAATGCAATTATTTAAACCTTGGGAAGCCAGACGGACAGATTGTACATCAAGAAGAAAATACAAGAATTTGATTGGTCTTCTTGTAACAAATATGTACATATATATATGTAATATTAGTATCATTGAGTAGATTAGTATTAGTTATAGTTATAAGTATGAATACATGTATCTGTCTGTATGCGTGTATATATGTGTATGTATGTTCTATGGATGTGTAAATTTATTGTATATAGTAATACATGTGCTTCTAGTTTCAATTCATTACAAATAAGATTTATATTAAATTAGAAATAGTAATTTTTAAAACTCATTGTACCGTCAACTACTATCTCTCCGATACTTTTTGATCCATCCTGAGGTTGCCTGGAAGAGATTGTTAAGCAATAAGGCTGCCCTTTGTACATTATATAATTGTCATTTTCTGTACTCTCTTTAAAATCTGTAATACGGTGTACAAATAAAGAGTTTTATATCTATTTATTAAAATAAGGGAACAATTATTCAAATGTTCATATTAGTTTAGTGTATTAGTTTGCAATGTATACTCCATAGTTTATAAGTTTATAATGTTTTATAAAACATTATAAACTTATAAACTATTATTATATATAATTCCTCTTCACAATTCTAACCTATGCAGTAATGTATGGGTACTGTAGTTGAAATACGGGCTTTCAACTGCGTTTGACTGTAGACACGCCATTTGTTATTTATTGTAATGCTTTAGATATTTTGTAGTTAGTAATCTATAAATTACAATGTAAATACTTAAATATTTTACTACCACTTTTAAGAATAAGAAAGGAGGCTATCACTTGTGTTTAGTTTCTAACCACGCTTATAAGTAATTGTAATAATAAATGTTTGTTTTGATTTTCTTGTTTTTCTTAATTTTTTTGATGTCGAAAAAAAGCAAGGTTTCTTGAAATACTTTTATAACAAGATATTTAGTGAGACTTAAAACTCACAGTTTTTCTCGTTATGATATGCTTTTATGTTTCATTGTTCATACGCATTTGAAACATGAGGTAGTGCTAGGCAACGATAGCGTACTGATTGTTAAAACAGCAGAGCCAAGTACGCAACATTATATTTTAACGGTGACCTTAAGAGTATAATAATATGTACATAACATACAATATGTAAACACCAAATATTATTTATTACTATTATTGTTTAACAAAAAGGTGTAACTCGAAAGTTTAAATTATAAAATTTGAAAGAAAACTCATTTTAGATTTCTTAAATTTACTTTTTATCTAGCACATGTAATTTGGTTTCGTTGATATAGCGGAATTGATTGAATTGTTGTAAGGTTCCAATAGTAAAACAAAATAATTAATCTATAGTATAATATCGTATAATTTGTCTCCTGTTTTTTGGTCTCCTATATTCCTTATAAGGTACAGAGTCATTAATATTCGTCAAGTATTTTGATCGTTATCGTATTTTGTTTTTGGATAATAAATCATCGAGATAATAATTGGCACAAGGATGGGGGGAGGGGTATGGGGTATACTCGATGAAACACAGTGCAAGCTCTGTTTCACATTGGTTTTCTACTAAACAATGTATATAAATAAGTATTTTTTCAATATATAAAATACATATACATAGAAAACGTCCAAACTTCTAATAAAATATTTGCAGATCATACAAACATTTAGTCTGACCCGGGAATCAAACTTGAGACCTCAAGCACAGGAGTCGCATGCGCTACCACTGCGCCACCGAGGCAGCTGAAAGTGTTGTTGGGTTTTTCTTACAAGAAATTTTTAATAACAGCCTAAAAAATGGAAGTTTAGCGGCTTATCATAACCTTGGCTCTCCTCGGAGCATGCTTAGTCTCCAGTTCCGACTGTTATAAACAACTCTCTCTCTACAGCCAGATGGTAGACCTAAACTTGTATAACCTTAAAAGGTAACCGTAGAAGAAGTAAACCAGAAGGCGGAGAGTTCAAAATTGTTGCTAATGGTTGCAAGAATCATTAGTCATTTGACACTTAGGATGGTTGATTGAGTTGGAAAACTAATGTGGTTATTTTAATAAATCAAAAGTAATAATTCTTTGGTTGTTAATTTAAATTTTGATGTGCATCTATCTATACATTTTATAAAACAAATAAATTACCAAACATTAGATGCTTGTGTGCTGGATAAATAATTGTGTCAAAAATAATCAACGACTGTACATTGTACATGCATTTTTAAAAGTATCTAGGAACGGGATAAATTATGTAGTTTTATTCGATACTGATACTATTTTGCAAAATCTGTAGTCTTCTACATCATCAATATCATCAACAGCTTGTATAGGCCTTTCCTTAGAAAAAAGGTTTTAGCCTACTTAGGTTTAGGTTTCAGACGGGTAGGAATACGATTAATTGCAACTTACCCTTCTGTTTGCAGTGATACTGCTCTGTATACTATTTTTTTTTTATATTTATGCTGCCAAAATGACTCTGCCCTGCCTGATGGAAAGCATGAGCAGAATCCAAGAGTGGTGGTCACCATCCTCAATGCGAAAAAGAACAATGCAGCATGGTGACCCACACTATGGCACCCTGGGGGGAAGGGGAATGGAGAGGGGGATAGGGGGCGTTGGATTGGGGTATGGGCCTCCGGTATCCTCGCTCACTCGATGAAACACAGCGAAAGCGCTGTTTCACACCGGTTTTCTGCGAGGCCGTGGTATCACTCCGGTCGAGCCGGCCCATTCATGCCGAAGCGTGGCTCTCCCACGGTAAAAAACTATCTCTACTATATGCTCCATCAACTGAATAGGGGTAATGGCAATCTGTATTTTTAATCCGCCACCATATGGGTATGTTTAGCCGTCTACAGTAGGCGGCCTCAAATCGAGAGGTATCTAATACCTTCCGTCATTTAAGGCTCAATTTAAGACAGGTCGTAATTGGCCCTTCAGCTTGGAAACTTTAACGAATGTTCATTTAAATATCTTCCTACTTAGTCACTTAAAGAAGAAGAGACTGATTAAATTAGTCTATAGCTAAAAATCGATTTAGTCACGTTGGGACACGTCACCTTATTATTATAAGTAATCAACATATACCATACCTAAGTACAGAACTAAATATAAATTAATAACACACGACACTATTATCTCGATGATTTATTATCCAAAAACAAAATATGATAATGATCAAAATACTTGACGAATATTAATGACTCTGTACCGTATAAGCAATATAGGAGACCAAAAAACAGGAGACAAATTATACGATATTATACTATAGATTAATTATTTTGTTTTACAGTTGAAACCTTCCAGCGATTCAATCAATTCCGCTATATCAACGAAAGCAAATTACATGTACTAGATAAAAAGTAAGTTTAAGAAACCTAAAATGAGTTTTCTTTCAAATTTTATAATTTAAACTTTCGAGTTACATCTTCTTGTTAAAATATATTAATAAAAATTAATATTTGGTGTTTACATATTGTATGTTATGTACATATTATTATACTCTTAAGGTCACCGTTAAAATATAATATTGCGTACTTGGCTCTGCTGATTTAACAATCAGTACGCTATCGTTGCCTTTT
>PKRV01001141.1:51416-90203 GCA_003709505.1 Hyphantria cunea
TACTCTGGCACCCCGTGGTACTGGAGTGCTTCCCTGATGCAGCTGAATGGCAGACTATTAAAGGCGTTGGCGATGTCGATAGACACCGCCAACACCACGCCGCCACAGCTCACCGCCTCCTCGGTCACGGCCCACAGGCGCATCACGGCATCGACCGTCGAACGCCCCTCTCGGAACCCGAATTGAGCGTCCGACAGGTCTGGGCCCACCTCGCTGAGGTGCCGGACGATGCGGGCAGAGAGCACCCTCTCGAATAATTTGCCCGCCTCGTCCAGCAACACGATGGGCCTGTAGGCCGCGACCGAACGCTATCGTTGCCTAGCACTACCTCATGTTTCAAATGCGTATGAACAATGAAACATAAAAGCATATCATAACGAGAAAAACTGTGAGTTTTAAGTCTCACTAAATATCTTGTTATAAAAGTATTTCAAGAAAACTATTATTACAATTACTTATAATCGTGGTTAGCAACTAAACACAAGTGGTAGCCCCCTTTCTTATTCTTAAAAGCGGTAGTAAAATATTCAAGTATTTACATTGTATTTATAGACTACTAACTACAAAATATCTAAAGCATTACAATAAATAACAATGGCGTGTCTACAGTCGAACGCAGTTGAAAGCCCGTATTTCAACTGCAGTACCCATACATTACTGCATAGGTATAAAAATTAATATATATACATTTATTGCACACTCGGTAATACTGGTGCGTGGTGACACCATAAAATGTTATGCATTGCAACTAGTGGCAAGTGAATTTACTATTTACATATACGATTTAATGAAATTGATACTGGTATTCCAAATAAATAAATAGTATAAAACTTTTTGTTTCTAATAACTATGCTTAAATAACATTATTAAACTGCAAAGATAATATCACATACATAAGCTATTGTTTTTACGTTGTTCTTGTCCAAAGTTTTAACCAAATTTGTATTTACGTTACAATACGGTCTAGATTTAGTTAAATTCAAGTAATTTGAATCAGTCAGACAATCGGATTGCGTTGGAATATCTTTTTAATTAAAAGTACTCCGCAGTATTTACTTAAGTAATGAAGTATGTGCTAATATGTATGAGTCAGTTATTACACAGTATCAGCTGCCTTAACCTTTTTTTTTTAAGCGGGGGGAAATCCTCATGGATGTCCTCCGACCTGGGGAGAGGGCGAAGGGGTCTGTCAGACTTTTACTGACTAAAACCCCCCGGTGTTCCGTCTCTCACCTACGCCAGGGATCCCGGGAACTTAAAAGGCATCCGCAATGCCCGACTGGTGCCGGCCCGCTGCTGTGGGCCACATCTCGTCAGCGAGAGGAGTAAGGAGTTTGACTCCCCTCGAGACTTCAAGGAACGCAAGGGAATACTGCGCGCCACCACCTCGGGTCCGGTTGCTTAGGGAGTAACAAACATCCCCAAGTCCGCCGCCTCTGGACCCAGTAAGGGGGGCCGGTGGAAGGCAGCGTATGCCCTCCTCCGACGCCCGGTGCGCCTTCTGGGGACCGAGAGCGAGGTCAGGATCTCCCTCTCCCTTTCCGCAGCCTCCTTCTGCAAGATGACGGTTTCACAGAAAGACCGACCATAGAACGAACTACGTCCGGCAGTGAGAGGTCACTGCCTACTACAGAGATGAGGGCATGGCGCGGCCCCTACCAAGCGGCATACTTTGCTAGCGTATGCCACGCCGAGCTGCCTTTACCTCAACTAAATCAATAATTTATCACATTAAGTATATGAATTGACGTTCTATTAAGTACTATTCAACTGTGCCAATATTTTAGAGTCCTTGAATACGATGCAATACAAACAAAACAATATGGCAAAGGTAGGGCACGATTTTTTTTACAATAGCTTGTAAGAAAGGCGCTGATCAAATGTGTCGCCTGTTGCTACCACTGATCACTGGTAACCGTAGCTGCTGTGTTTGGTGGCGGCAATTAGACAGAGCCACCGGTCGCTACTTCCGACTACAATTCGTCGCTTGTTTTTCATCAGACCCACAATAAACCTCGTGGATGGCTTGTGTCGCACACTCAGTACGATTGTAAGGAAAGGTGTGTCTTTAACTGACGTATTTTAGTTTCCAGTAGCTGTCACCAAACACTTTTTGATCGTCAAGAAAATATGTTATGTAAGCAATTGGACACAAAAATTGTTTACGTATGCGTAGGGAGTGGATGATTTCATACTGTTTCTAAAGAAATCAAAATATATTCGTCGGTAGCTTGTATCTAATACAAGACACAAAAGTGTCCACGTCCGCACACTGCTTAACTAAAACAACAGGCTTATATACAGTGGTATACCTACTGTAATCATCATCATCTCAATAAAAAGACGTCCACTTCTAGACATCGGCCTCCCCCAAGACTACCTACAACAACTGATCCGGCTATCCGAGACCTTTGCCAGGTAGTTGGACCAAGTTGTACCCATGCACGTCTTCCAACACGTGAGCCCACTGCCTATCACCGACATTGCCTGGAGAATTCTCTTGATAGTGTCGGTAACGTTGGTTCGGTATATTTATAAATACTTTAGTATGTTGCCTAACAATGGATACTATTCGCTTATGGTAAGGCAAAATGTGTTTACTTTTAAAAACGTCATAGCTTTTAAAGTATTAAAGATATATCTATAACATTTACATATAATATTCGCACATTGTACATTAACAACCATTGAAGTCGTCAGGCCGAAATAAAATGTAGGAACCAGGCTTATTCTGCCGATTCCAACGCTATGTCCAATACGTCTTTCCATCGTTCGATTATTCGTACCTTAAACTAACTGCAACCTGAAACTCTTCAATGTGGCACTTTATGGTTGTATTGATGATGATTACTAATCAAAGAAAAGAAGAAGATAAAGTAAATGATGCAAAAAAATAATAAAGACGAAGAGAATTATTGAAAAATTGAGGGAAATAGGAGAACATAGAAATTTGTGCCAACGTAACAGATGAACGTGAAGCCTGTGTGGCGACTTCCACATACAGCGGCAACATAAACATATGACAACGCCATCTACCGAAGATACACTGAACTACGGTGTAATGTAGTGTACGAAGAAGCTACCAATCCTACATCGAGCAATAGAAGTTCTCGCGCCGATTAACATATATACAAATTCCCAACATCAACCGTTGGGCAGTGGCCCACCAGGCATGATCACCTCGCCTGGTCGGAGGATCCTCCCTTTGTGTTGGAGGGACATGTGACCCGTTCCTCCACACCTGTCATCATCTGCTTTTTGGCTTGGTTAAGAAATATTGAAAATAATGTTGTAACGCTATCAAAATTGATGATAAAATGAAACAAGTATACCAACAAAATGTGTATTTACAAGTTATTTACTCAAAAACAATGATGTCAAACATTGACCTTGTTTTATTGTTTCTTTAATATCAATATCTCACAAAACACCGCAGTTATTTGGATAGTCTTGATTCCGTGTGAAATGACCGAAATATTTATATGTGGCTTATTCTTTTAGTTGTTAGAGTAATGGAAACTTTTGTAATAGGCTTGAACTATTTTATAATGCTAAGGTGTGAAAATAGCGGTTTGATGTAATTTGGCCATGATATAATTGCGACATGTTTTCAGTAGTGTGAGAAAGTCAAGAACATTTGACCCTGATATACTGTATACTGATACGAGGTTGACAGCGGGTAGTACTAAGACCTTGCATTGAACGGCTATGACCCTGTGGTCCGATCACTTCATCCAGCTAAGCTAACGACGTGAACATTTTCTGTTCCTGTTGGTTTGATTAATCGGAGGATGTAGGTATTAATGTAGTATTGGTTCGACAAATAGGACGATTCTAATTTATCATTTTTGTTCCTAGTCGAAAAATGTTATTGTAGACTGAAATATTACATTATATAATATAAATTTTACATAATATAAATATTATATTACTGAAAAAGTTTATGTCATCCAATCGGTCGCACCACATGATCTCAAAGAAAATAACGGCCCGGTCATCCGATTAGTATAAGTATAGTCATGTGCTTACATCGAACCAAGCCAAAAAAAACCACCTCGTCCAACTAGCCGGACAATGTGATCGAACCACACGGTCATAGGCCATTGAACTGTGAGATTTCCTCTTCACTTTTATTTTTCTCATGTGTATGTTATTGTAAGTAGTTTCTTATATCAAAAAAATATCGAAGCAGACTGCGACTTCACTATTAATAAGTGTTTGATTTAATTTAAGTCTTGTGTTTATTACAATAAATAGTTTCAGTGTCAATACGTATTTGTTGATGTTCTTACAGTCCCAGCAAAATTGAACCTTATCACCCCAATAATAAGAATACTCAAAGCCAAAATGTCTGACAACAATTTATGGATCACACAATATTTGACCGCTTAATCCACATATTATAAAATAACACTAATAATTTCAGGCATCTGTCATACAACATCTCGTTTAAAATTAAGCTGAGCGTGTACTATGTAAACTAAAATGCTTAAATCATTTTTGTGGTAAATACATAGAAATCACACTATTATTAATTCATACAAACATTTGGTCTGACCCTGATAAAATCAACTCAGCAGTCGGATGCGCGATCACAGCATCATCAATGCAATAAATTGGAAATGTGAAGATGGTTAGTAACCATAAAAAAACACATTTTTTTTAAATTATATTATTAAACTGCAAAGCTATGATCACATAGGTTATAGTTATAGACAGAAACATCGGCATTAAATACAATCCTAGAGGTAAATTAGAGAACTCAATTCTTATTTCACACGTGTTGGTCAGAGTTAATAAGCTCTTGACAGCTTTTATTTCACGAGCTTCAAGACCTAAAAGAGATCATTATCCACATTAATAAAAATGAATAGATTTCTATAACAAGTAACAAATTATAAAAAAGTCTGACTACATCAATATCTGTCACCTTTATTATATAAATTGAAGAACTAAAAAGATAGAAAAACTGAAATGATTTTTTTTTAATTTTGTTTATTTTTTTATTTGAATGTATGTAATAAATGCATATATTAAATGTATTTATGTATCACTCTCGTGAATAAGCACCACTATAAAAACCACACCACTCATATAAAAATACGACAAGCCATTTAAGCTTTAGGGCGTGCCAATGAAATATACACACAAACATACGTACATACATTCGAAAAACATAACCCCTTCTCTCGCAGACAGGTAAAAATATGAAAGATAAAATTTAAAAATTTATATTAAAACAGAAAAAGTTGATAAAATGACGAAAATGCAATTCAATTTTAATAAAATCAATTCAAAAGTACACAATAGCTTACTATAACAAGTAAAAATGGTCAAAGGATTTTGAACAAGAGCTCCTATTTCAGAAAAGTATGTTAAAAATATACTCACTTGTACAACACATATTATACAATTTGACAATAGACCTGTTCATCGCAGCCTTTGCATTTTGCACCTTTTGACCTCCGTAAAATATGATAAACATTATAAATAATTCAATAATTATGAACTTAAATAGTTCTAATATCCCTATAAAGCCAGAAACCTGGAAAAAAGTTTTGAAAATTCTTTAAGAAAAATACAAACAGTGTAAAGGTACAGATTTTAATTGGGAATTTTACCTCGGTTATGAGTAATTTAATAATTTGATATAAACTCATCGTATATACTACTATATTTGTCATTATCCAATGTCTTATCTAAAAGAAAAAAGGAAATTAGTAACATCAGATCAAACTCAATATTTGCAATTGTATCCAGATCCATTAACATCCATTACCAACGAAAATTCGTGAAACTAACGTAAATGCACAAGTTAAAAATATAAGGATATTCACCGTGCACCACTTCTTGTTCCTCGAAAATAATATATATTCCAATAATATTACAATAGAAAACTACAGAGATCGTTTGTTTGTTTGAATGCGTAAATCTCAAGAAGTACTGGACCGCTTTGAAAAATCATTTTACTGTTAGTTAGACCGGTTATCGAAAAAGGCTATAGGCTACCCTTCATGAGTCTACTTTATTCGATTGCAAGATGTCACCTGGGTAAACAAAGTGGACTTTTGAGTGTCCTCATTTCACCTTGGAAGTATAGTATTTCACGTAGGTCATATCAACCAGGTAAAATAGGGACTTCCCAAAAGTCTACTTTTGTGAATAAAGTGGAATAAACCGTGGTCTTGACTTATAAAGCATAGAAAGTCTTTAATCGCCCGCATTATTTTTTACGATTTCATTTTCATAGGCTGCATATGCTGTGGTTAATTTTTGTTATTATAATATTTTCTACAGTACATTATAACATCCATTCTATAGCTATCCATTAATGAAAAAAGAACATTTAAATTTAAGTTAATAAATGATTATTTCGCACATCTTACACACGTTCTAATTCACCAGTGCTACCATAGCATTGGGCTAGTCCCAAGCTAAGCAGAACTTGTGTTATGAGTACTAGACAACTGATATAAAGGTATATATTCTTTTTTTTAATTTATATATATTATACATAGAACTCACTCAAACCCAATTATTTGAAAATCGTACAAATATTTGATTCGACCCGGTGATTGAAATCGATATCTCAAGCACAGCAGTCGTTATCACTACGCTGGAGTGGCAGTTAAATTTGAGTCTAATTATAAAATAGAAAAGAAGAAAATCGAAAAAGTATGTGAATATTTACTTGATATTTGAAGCACTCTGAGAGCTGTTTTCCACTATTGACCAAACAACCATACAGCTCAGAGCAGAGCTGAACATTTTCTAGCATATGTAAATTTTGACCATTCCTTTCTAGAAAAGATTGTGTACCCATGCGAATTTTTTCTTGTAACTTAAGCACTGTTCTGTTTAAGCATTTTAATAAATCTGACAATAAATCTATGTATATGTATAATGCAAAAAAATCCAAGATACAAATTATTTTGTTGCGGAAAACTGATAAAATCAAGAAAAAAAATGTTAAAGAACTACTATTCCCCAAAAGCGATAAATTAAGAAAGCGATATATGGCCGAAGTAAATATGATGATTACAAGAACAGTAAAGCTGATTAAAACAACTATCTGTGTTTGTTTCCGATTCCTTTTATAATTCACGTCGTCAATATAATCATCATGGACAATAATGAGATTTACGATAGCGATTTTATATTCTAACGACTTCAATACACCACACGCAACACTAATAAGGTCACTTAGAAAATAAATTATTAAGCCAAAAGAACAAATCCACGCATATTTTTCAAGATCAGTATTTTTTGTAATTAGTAACACTAGAAACGTATGGCTTGTGAGCAACAGGAGACGTAGCAAGATTTCGAAAGTTAAATGAAGCAGTACAAGTTTTTTACTTCTTCTCCCGTAAAAGAAGTAGTTTCTATAAATGCCATTTATGTTTTCAACTACTCTGAGATAACGAATGATTTTCAGTTTATTCATATCACAAGCAATTTTCAAACACACTTAAGCGTTCTAAAGTTCAAATCGAGTGTACAAGAATCAATTAAGCTATTTGATCACATTTGAAAACCTTTTAAGTTGAAGTTACTCCACAATATTACCGAAGTAATCAACTATATGGTTTGTTAGGTATATAGAAGTTGTTTGTGTTAGTTTTAACTAGTTGAGCCCCGCCGTGTTTCACGTATGTGTTGTAGAACTTTTACAACAACCGCAGGTAACGCAGCGGAACGAAGCTAGTCTAAAAAATGAGGATATGTCGTTTCTTATAATCATCAGTTATATACCAGTAAAAGTCCTGTTAAAATCGGTAAAGCTGTTAATGATTAGCGGCAACAAACAGACAGACTAAAATGTAATAAAATGCTTGTCTGATATTAGTACTATACATACTTTTATATTCATTTCGTGAACAGCTGTTAATTTGATTTTGACTGCCTCGTTGATGCAGTGGTAGCGTACGCGATTACTGTGCTTCAGGTCTCGGGTTCGATACTCAGTTCGGAACAACTTTTATTGTTGGTCTGATCTGCAAATATTATATATTGATATAATAATTCCAATTTTTTTTTTTTTTTTCATCACTAAACTAAAATTTAGAAAAATTTGGATTGTATACTTTAATCTTTTAGTTGGTACGGAAATAAATATAGTTCCTTACCAACTAAAAGATTAAAGTATATAAAAGATTAAAGTCGTTACGCATGTATTTAGACTAACTTAAGTGCGACCTGTTCAGTTTTACGTCATAAGTTACAAGTTTTACACGTTCAATACAATAATAGCAAAACATAAATTATGGTCTAAGTTCAGTAATTTAACTTATTTCGGCAAAGTAAATTTTATTTATTTATTTATTTATTAACTTAATGCACATGAGGTACAAAGGCGGACTTAATGCCATTAGGCATTATCTACCAGTCAACCAACAGGTGTAGCAGAAATATGATGCGGTAGGTGGTAATAGCAATTATGCAGATCTAGTATCTGCATATACAATTATACTACTATATATATAACAGATATACAATATACACAAACATACACATATATATACATACACATACATACATATATACATACATATATAAACACACATATATATATATATTTTTTTTAAATGTAAGACGATTAGTAGACATCCTGATTTCGAAATTTTACTTTTATTTTCATTATTAAACAAGCGTGCCTTTGAATAACGTTTATTTGGTACTAAACTAAACACAGTGACAGCTGAGATGTAAGATATTGAAAAAATGGACTGTAAGCGGATGAAATTAAGTGTACAATGCAACAACGAAATTCTGTGACGTTTAGTTTAATGTTGACAACAACATAATTACCACCAATGGAGAAACTTTTTCGGTAACTTTTCCCTTTTAAATGAACTGAAGTAGTTAGTGATGCTCATTTTGTAGTACGTGGCTCAGGTATGCAACTTTCCTTTGCTTGATAACGGGTTAAAGAGCACTCAGCATTAGGTATTCTTTTGGTTCAGCTAATGCGGAGTATTCTACGTCACGATTCGTCAAGTATTGATCTAATTTGTTAAAAGAATTTGGTCAAAGCATCCATGTAATCTTCTTCCAAAACTTCCACAGGCATCGTATCTGGTCCCATGGTTTTACTGGTTTTAGCTGATTTAAGTGCATGCATGCAACAAGAGTATTCCAAGAAGCAAAATTGACGCTTCTGGAGTTATCTTCAAATAATTTTAAAACTAAATCATGCTTTTTGCTACCAACATTGAGAAGAAGTCTCCCATATTCAATAAAAGCATGTCAGTATTAATTTTCTTTCGTGGACCAGCCAGGAGTATTTCCTTGGGTAGATAAAAGTTATCATGTTTACGTAATAGTTTAGTTTTATTCTTATTTGGTTAAGTAGTATGATTTCATCTAGTTTTTTATATTTCTTCGTATCATTTTTTATTTAGTGTACGTTCAGTTCATTCATCAGTGTTAGAATGTCTGTGGTCATTCAATGTTGTTCTGGTATGTCTTGATCTAATTGCAAATATCTGTCGCAGATGTTGTTGACCGTTTTTTTCGGTGTAGTTTTTGATGGCTTGGCTAAGCCATTACTATTACTATCGTTGATATCGTTATGAGCATTTGCTTAATACTTAATCTTAATATCAATAGGATAATAAGGGTTATCATCCGAATTGATATCTGCTCACGGATATGTTACATCATTTTTGAACCTAGTGTTAATCATAATAAAGTTTATTTCATTTTGAACGACATGAGTTTTTGAGTGTTAGAATTATGTTAAGTTACAGGTACAGATGGTACAGTGCTTGTTTGAAAAGTGTACTAGTAGTATACTAGATCGTTTTCTAGACAAATTCAACCAGAGTATCCCCAGGCTTATTCCTTGTTCCTAGTCCATATTTACCAATTGGACCGAATCCATCTTCATATTTATGCTCCCCATTATGATGTTGTTCTCATATTTTTTGTAAATTGTATTATTGTTTTAATTAGATCATAGAATTCATGAATTTTGCCATTTGTTTTATCTAATGTAGGAGCGCCAACTTGAGTATATATATTTTCAATAGTTTTACGTCCAATTTGATAAGCATAGCGAGGTTTGACAGGGGTATGATTTTTTTACAAATTGAGAAGTTATCTTACTTATTATTACACTTACACCGTAATAATCCGATGTTAGGTCACTGCCAGATTCGTCGAAAACTAAAGTTTTATATATATTATTATATATTGCATATTATGTATTGTTATATTATATGTTGTATGTATTATGACACGGAAGTGTAAAATATCTTTATGCACGGTGTCACCTGGGCTTGATTGAAAACCAGCGTCAGACGCTTCGGGCTTGGAAAGCCTACTAATAATAAAGACTAATAGTGAATCTATAATTCCAAGGGCTCGAGGCTTGGAATTATAGATTCACCTTGTCTATTAGATACATTGGTAAAACTACTACTCAGTATATAAGAAAATAAAAATATTTATTTTGACAACAATACAAAAATTGTAAATGTAATCGTAAATAAAAAAAATCCATTTTACAAGACCAGTTCAGGTAAGTGTTGATATCGGCTTTGCTTGCGCGTGTTTTGGTTCGTCTTCGATTTTTACCTATTCAAAAAAATGAAACAAGGAATTTGTATCAAATTTTGTGTGAAAAATGAAATTGAGTGCGCGGATGCATTCCGAATATTGACTGTGCCATACGGAGAAGCTATTTTGGACAAAAACATCGTTTAATGGTGGTACAAAATGTTTTCAGAAGGCCGAGAAGATATGAACGACGAAGAGAGTGCCGGACGCCCAAACACTTCAACAACAGACGAAAAAATTGATGAAGTGAAGAAAATGGCATTGGCAGTCATCGTTAGAGAAATTGCCGAGGACCTAGCCATATCAATTGGCTCGTGCCATTCGATTTCAATCGATAATTTGTGCATGAGATGGGTCGCTGCAAAATTCGTACCAAAATTGCTCAATTTCGTTCAAAAACAGCATTGCAAGAACTTTGCTAATGAGATGTTGGAATCTGTCCGCGACTTTTTCTTGTTCCCGAAACTGAAGAAGCCCATGAAAGGACGACGCTACGCCATGATTGACGAGATAAAGACGGCATCGAAGGAAGAGCTGAACAAGACACAAAAAAATGATTTTCTGAAGTGCTTCGAAGATTGGAAAAGACATTAGCACAAGTGTATAAAAATGCCAGGGGGATTATTTTGAAGGGGACAAAATAAATATTCACGAATAAATAAATAATTTTTGAAAATACACAAAATTTGCGATATCTTTTGAACACGCTACGTATTTCTACCTCTTCCTATAACAAGCGCCCTCCACGGTGGCCTATTGGACGTGAACGTTACGACTCAGATGACTGGCGGCAACAATGCTGACACAAGTAGCGTCCCAGATCTGGCACTTGTTGTTCTACCAAGGAATCACATTCAACCCATTGGGCCTCTTTTCATCGGATATGCTCAGACCTGAAGGTTAAAGTAAATAACAAATGATGGCTGAAATGAGGATACTGCTGACCACTTTGCTGAGACAACTCTAAGCAGGGTGACCATCTGCTTCCACCACATAGAACTTTAAAAATATATGGATATACTTTTAAAATAAAATATGTTATAAGATAAGTTTATTTCCATAAAACATTTGTTAATGAGATGTCATATTATAAAATATAATACAATACTTAAAACACGTTTTGCGTACAATTTTTTTATAATAATCAAAATGTCATGACGTCATAATGCAGCAATTTCAAATATTTATTCGAAGAACAATAACAAAAAACAAATAAAACAGTCACATGTTTCACCTCATTTAAATTTGATGAATTTAAAGATTGAAAACTAAGATTTTTTTTCTTGATCTTATAAAACAGAGTTGCAAATCAAGTTAATAAACTATTAAAAATAAATTCATAAAAAATTTGTTCATATAACATTATTAAATTGCAAAGCTATTATGACATAGCCTATTGTTATAGACATATACATAGGAAGTAAGTTCATTCCCAAAGAAAAATTTATGAATTCAATTTTTATTTCACTCATTTTTACCAGTTTTAGTAAGCTTTTGATTGGTTTTATATCACGAGCTTCAGGATCTAAAACATAACATTAAGTTTTATGAAAACAAAACATATTTAAGTTGTTCATATTTAAAAATGTTTAAATTAGACTTACTTGTATAACATACACTGTACAATTGGATAATAGCTCTGTTCATTGTAGCCTTTTCATTTTCCAGCTTTTGTCCTCGGTGAAATAGGATAAACATTGGAAACACATCAGCAAGTAGAAACTCAGTCAAGTCTACTAACGACTTCGAAATTTGAATCTGTTACAAAAAAAATGTAATTTCTTTAGTCTACACATAAAATTGCTTCAAAATTTTATGTGAGTTCGTTACCTTTCTAATAAATGACTCAGATATGGAATATAATATATACGTGTAAGCACATATGTTAGTAGTTATCCAAAATATTGCCTGTAAAAATAAATTATTCACGTTTGAAATTAATTTTTAAAGCTATTACTAAAAATCTAAAAACAATAAATATAAATCGACTATATTTATCTTTCAAATGGAAAAACATGTTAGTCATCGTTTTATGCATAAATATTTACTTGATATTTGAGACATGCTGTCAGTTGTTGGCCACTGAGTACTAAACGTTCACGCAACTTAACCCATTCTTGAATTTTTTCTGACAGTTCTGAGTGCTTGTAATGTCTATTTATTTCCAAAATGGATTCAGTATAATCCCTACCCCTAGTTCCTATTATTTCAGCCAGTGTACCATTTAAGCACTTCAATAAATTTGAAATTATATCTAAATATATTTGCAATGCAATAATATTCAGATAATAATTTACTTTATTACAGAATACTGAGAAAATCATAAACAAAATAATCCCCCTTTCGTTTAGATAAAGTTGTATGAGATAATAATTCCATACGCCAATGGAGAGTTCTACAAACAGAATTACACCACAAGTAGCTACGAAAGTAACTGCAGTTTGCTTAAGATATTTTTTATAATGTACGTCCTCGGAGTAGACGTCGTGAACAGTCATGAGATTAAGTACAGCCATTTTGTATTCTCTCGATTTAAATATACTACACACGATACAAATAATGTCTCCAAAAAAGATGTTCATATAACCCCACGCATAAAATGCTTTCATATTTTTTGGGATTGGTAAAAGTACCACAGGAATGGATATATTATTTATAAGCGATAGGACACATAGCATAACTTTAAACATTATGTATAACACTATAACTGCTTTACTTTTTTTTTCATAAAAGGCGTAATTTCTAAAAATACCCATTATATTTTCCGATATATTAAGGTAACGAATGATTTTTAATCATTAGAACAAAAAAACAGTATACAAATTCATTTGTGTACGAAAATAACCACATTAGTTATACACTGTGTCGTGGCTATTATCGCCCATCTCCAGCAAAGTACAGACATAAGCGTTCTAAATTCATAATAGCAGATTAGAAAATTATGCTATACATTACAAAAAAAAACACTATAATGAGTATGGATGTGTGTGTGTGAGTGTCTGTGTGTGTATGTGTGTGTATGTGTGTGTGTGTGTGTGTGTGTGTGTGTGTTTAACTGGACTGGGAAGGCCCGGAAGGCTACCACCTTCTGGACGTTGCAGACAGAAACGAGTACCAGGTACTTGGACCGGAGGTTCCAACTCATTACCCGTACTGCGCAGCCCACATACCGGACGTCATAGACTTGGCTGTCACCCGCGGCATCCACGCGGCTGTATACCTTGACGTCCTGGACAACCACCTTATCTCAGACCATCAGCCAGTGTGTCTGACTCTGGACGACATGCTACAAACGCTCCAGCTACCCCCTCGATCACGTCAAGATTGGCGGGTCTTTGTCAATTATATGGCAAAGCACTTGCCCTCCTTTTCCGTGGAAACACCCGATGACGTCGAGAAGCTAGCGGATCTCGACGCGACCTTACAGATCGCACTTCGAGAGTCGAAACTTGATGTCACCGCCACAAGGAAGCCCTCCCAGCCTCCCGCCTTCATCCTGGCGATGATCGAGAGGAAAAGGAAACTGCGTCGGCAATGGCAGCGCACCCAACCATGAAGTCCCAGCTCAACGCTCTGGTAGCGAGGATCTCTCTTGCGCTGGCTAACAAGGCGGCAGAGTCCTGGCAACGCACCATCGAGCAAGCTAGTGAAGACTGGTCGGGCATACACCACCTGTGCCGTCAACTTTCCGGGAAACCAGCTCCGATTAGGCCTTATTACATGGCGACGGAACCCCACGTTACCGTGCCAAGGACAGAGCGGAGTTATTCGCCGACTTCCTGGAAGCGCAGTTTAAACCGAATCCTGCCCACAACGTGCACCACGTAGCAGAGGTCGAGAGGATACTCTACTTGTACCTCGAGCCGCCGATACCACCAACCGAGGATCCCATTATCTTTTCCCCGGGACAAATCCAGCGGATGATTCGCCGGACGTCTCTACGTAAAGCCATGCTGATCGGGTAAATAACGAAGCTTTGCGTCATCTACCACCACGATCAATCGCAACGGTGACGCGTCTTTTTAACGGCATCCTCCGCACCGGACACTTTCCCACCACATGGCGACTTGGCAGAGTCATCATGCTGCCCAAACCGGGGAAAGACATCCTCCTACCAGGTAGCTATCGCCCCATGATGCTCCCCTCGACGACGTTGAAGTTGTTCGAGAAACTGCTACTGCTGCACATGATCCCACATCTTCAGCTATGCAACGAACAGACGGACACATTCCAGCATTTTAATTTTCATAATACTTCCCAGAAATGGATAATTGAGGTTTTCTTTTATGTTCATCTATATTTCAAGAGATAGTACGGTTAGTTTTGAATTAGCGATTTCGCCAGGTGATCTAGAAGCAAATTTGCGTTGGATTAGATACAGTGAAAATAAATTAGGGTGTCTATTATATTAAAATAACCGTTTCTGCTAAATGTGTATATGTATGTATACACGGTACACACACCTACCAAAATTTCATTTTGTACAATTTTTGTCTGATTTTGTTTGTTCCAGCTAATCTCTGGAATGGGTGGATCGATTTTGACTAGACTTTAATTGGCAGATAGCTGATGATATAAGGAGTAACATACTTTTTTTAGAGTAGCTTTGACCTGAGACTTTACCTGCGGTTGATGTTATACTGCGAGTTACACCGCAGGGCTCAGCTTGTTGATCGTTGAGGATTAACAAAATCAACTACACATCAATCATTTCAATCATCACAAAGTAAATATAGAAAGTTAAGAACTTCGATCAGCCCTAAGATGATGGTCTTTTTATAAATGCAATTAGTGAAAAAACTTTATTAAACTGCAAAATTGTTATCACATAAACTATTACCATGGACAAACACATCGGAATTGAATATATTCCTAAAAATAAATTTGCAAACCCAATTTTAAAGTCATTCGTTTTGATTAAAATCAATAGTTTATTATCAGTTTTTATTTCACGAGCTTCGAGACCTAAAACAATATTGTTATTTATGATTACAAAGAAATTTATACATACCTTTTAGGTGCTTTTTATTTCTTAACCGGACTTAGTAGCGCCGGAAGCTGTCAAGATGAAGGTGCCAAGATATAATATTATTTATTATGGATCAGCTATTTACTTGATTATTAAGATTATAATATATTTTATACAAGGTTGGAATCGTTACTTATAACACTACATTTTCGTGATAAATTTGGAGATATGTGCAAACCAATCCTGCCAATATTGGTTTGCACAACAGAAAAGTATTTTATAGTATAATACTTATTAAAATATAATAGTTATATAATCGATAAATATTAAAATATACAATACTAAATTTACAATTTTATACGATATTTAACAATGTAACACGTGACTGACACCCTGGTTATATAAAGAACGGTACAGACGTCGACATAGTTAGGTTTATGATTGTCAAAGTCAGTTTTCGAAAAAATATTAAAACCGAATCATAATGTAGTAAGCTATAACGACAACATAGAAGACTATTAAGCATTTCCATTGGCTCTTTCCCAACCTGGGACCCCGGCTTTAAGTTTATTTCGATACAGCCGAACTTCAAGCGATATAGGTACGAATGCCACTAGACTAGACCATAGACTAGACCCAGATACCAGGCGATGTCGGAGTTCCGTAGGATGACTGATGTCAAAATGTATAGTGCTCCAAGTGTCCATAACGATGGCTAAAGACTTGATGAAGATGACTGTCACGAAAAAAAACTTAATTAAAGTGTTTATTTAAATCGAAAAGATTGCTGATATTTTAAATGAAACATCAAGAAACGACTGTTATTGGACTATCTGATTTTAGTATTTGAAAACAGGCACTTAATATTAAACTTTATACTTCAAATATTTTAGAAAAAAGGTATGTGATAATCATAAGTATAAATAAATATATATTTACAGTTAAATATCCAAAAAATAGGGGTTTTCAAATAAAACAAGTATATCAACAAAACGTGTATTTAAGAATATTAATACTAAAACCTTTGTGCGGTGCAATTGTAGTGGCCTTTGTCCAGAAGTGGACCAAGGCGATTCAGGAGCCACTTAAGCTGATTGCCAAATTCAGAAACATGATCATATTTGTGTAATCCAAATGTAAATCTAATATAAAAATTTTGAAGGCACTCAAGGTTAAGCTCCGTGATGTTGAGGTAACTGACATTAGCATAGTCGAGTATAGGAAGAAGGAGTGATTGCGCAAGTGCAATTTTAGTAGCCGTTGTGAGGTGATTGCGTAATCTTCATAAGGATCCCGCCGAAGCAAACAATTTTCAACTGACTTCTCGCAATGAAGGGCCCCAATTTAAAGTGTTATCAATGTAAATTCTTAGATATTTAACAGACGTACACGTTATTGATAATGGGCTTCCGTTAAACATAATGTTAGGTAATTACTTCCAGTCTATTTTCGATACCATTCTGGCACTGCCTATTACAATAAGTTGGTTATTAGATGGATTAACCATAACTCCATACTACTCACTCCATTCACACTCATGCGCCAGATCTTGATTAATAGTCGAAAAGGCTTCAGATAATCTATATAGCGGTGCTTGTGTATATATTTGAAAATTATCTACTAAAAGTGGTAGGAGGAGCCTACTGACTTAGAGATAGAATTAAAAAATATGGTGAAAAGTAAAGGAGATAAAACACCACCCTCCGGCACCCAGCAGATGTATTACACCAAGAAGATAAAGATTTCTCCAAGTGCACACGCTGCCTTCGTCCAAACAATTAATTTTGAAACCAATCAATTACTGTCTGAGATATGATGATAGAGCGCAATATGACTAGCAGTACGTGGAAATCTACACCAGTAAAAGCATTACTAAATTCCTGTAAAGAGAGAACTGTAAGGTTTCCATTCTCCATACTTAGCCTGATGTCATCCATAACATACTTACTGTACCATGGCCCACTCGAAAACCTGATTGGAAGGGATTTAGGAGTTGGTTTCTATTAAGGAATGAATTTCATTGGCTATGCACAAGGCGTTATAGAATTTTGAAAGGAAGGGCAATATGAAAATGGAACTTAAATTGATTTAAATCATTTTCGAATTTTTTGTAGTCATCATCATCTCAGCCAAACGACGTGCACGACACTGTTGGACGTAGGCTTTCCCCCAGGGATCTATACAATAGCCAGTTCTGTGCAGTTCAGTCTTGTCCTTAAAAGTTATTGCATTTAACATAAACTAACATAAATAAAAACAACATTTTCAGTGTCTTGCGGGATTAATGATGCGGAGTGTCACCACCCTTATTTATCTCGTACGTATCGTTAGAGCCAACTACTTAACCCATTAATATTTATAATCGTGCAGCATGTAGTAGCGCCATTAGGAGTGATGTTTGTATAAAGTGTGTCCGCTGTACTAAAAAATATCACATGCCATGCGCTATCTATTTGATGATAACCAAAATCAGCGAGCTCCGAACATTTGGCCGTGCCCTCAGTATAAATAAAATAAAATAATAAAATATGTTCAGACATTTTAACACACAACGCCATCTAGTCCCAAACTAAGCAGAGCTTGTACTATGGGTACTAGACAACTGATATTAATACTTATATACTTTTTTGTACATACATAAATATATAAAACACCCAAACTCCGAAATAAAAAATTGCAGATCATACAAACATTTGGTCCGACTCAGGAATCGAACCCGGGACCTCTAGCACAGCAGTCGCATTCGCTACCACTGCGCCACAGAGGCAGTATCTATGCAAGTATCTATGCAAACAATCAAAAAGTGATAACTCTAATGCCCGGGATATTAGAGTTATCTTAGATATGAAGTTCTACACTTACATCAATGGCGGATATGTCGTTAAACGTTACGTGCCGTAAAGTCAACTAAAATAAACAAGAATCCTTACAACCAGATATAAATAAAAGCGCGGAGCCCTTGCGTACATAAACCGGGCTCGACTGGACTTTTATAAATTCTAAGTACTTATTGACTTTGTCGATGGCTCGTGTTTTGTCTTCAACCATTGTCTGTAAATATATTTGCAGAGCATCTATATGCCATCAAAAAAGTAACTTGTAAAAAAACCAAGTCTCTAAACAAACTAATATAATATTATATAATACTTGTGAGATATATTCTGTTTTCATGCGATGGCCAAGTCAATATCTTTATTGGATTTTGCATTGCATGGAACTCAAAACTTTTTACGGTAGAAAAGCTGAGTGCCGAGACTTGGTTTAGTTACAGGTTATGTTTTTGATGGCTTCTAATTTTTTTTTTGTAGATATTCCTACTTTTTTCCTTTCCAGTACCTTCTAGTTCTTGAATACCATCAACGGATTTTCTTAAAGCCAACTTTCCTTTTATGAGCTCACTTGTCAAACGACAATGTTAACCCTTATGTGAAATTGTTATCTCTCATTCACTATAAATACTGTAAACGTACCAAACAGAAAATTACAACATCAAGCTTAGTATAATTAGTGTTCTTTCTTTCATGGCAATTTCGAGATATTCAGTCTACTTAATACTTTGCGGGATTAAGGACAACTTTAATAGACATTCTTGTTTTTTCATTCCGTTGACTATCTTACAAGTCACATTTGAACATCTAGGGCACTTCACTACCCACTCCAAGCCTATCTTTTTTGTGGATCCTCTGTAACTTTTTGTGGATAAAATTAGAAGCCTGATTTTCAGTAAACAAGCAGGCATTGTAGAAACATAGTATATTATCAATTTTATCCAATTTGAACCAGTAGTTTAAGAATTATAACTAGTCAATGTTCCTTAATTTTGTCACTCCTTCACTGACTGACTTACCTATCATCAAAACACTTAGGCACTTCTAGCAGACATAGAAGCTTAAAATTTCTTAATGCTTATAACTTTCATAATGATATGACATCAGCGTTCCTACTTTAAAAAATCAAAAACTATTTCCAGACTGAGGAATTAACCCAATTTTCTTTGTAACCCTTTGTAGAAGGGTTCTATTAAACTTTTGTATTTATGTTCATACAATTCCATGCGTAGAAATAATCAATCGCTTTCTTAGGTTCAACATTTAGGGCGACTTGGCAGGAATGGTTCCGTTCGCACCGAAGTATCAAACCGTAACCCGACAGAAAACCAATTTCAAGGAACTCTTTTCTTGCATTTTTCGGCGGTGGAGAGAGGTTATTGGAGTCCAAATCCTTCTACTCTGAGCCTAGCAACAGACACTCAAAAGCTGTAATTAAATAAAACGATGGTGATCATAAAGCGTGTATTTACATAAATTTCCAAAAAAACACAATGTCATACTATTTAATACGACTAATGAAACTCCTTGCAATAGACTGCATAGACAGGACAGCAATTAGTAAGTACTAAAAGCTCCTTTTCTAGAATAAAGCCTGATAAGGTGCGGTCTCGTTGTGAAATATCATGGTACATGATGATTCTTCTCAGAGCAGGGCGCCTAAGATCAGTCAGCTCCTGAGTCCCCGAAAAGCCGGAGATCAGAGGGAATAACCACACACTGTCAAAAAAAAGGTACAAGAGCTATGTTTTAAGTGTGAGAACACGTATATACATTTCTTTTTGCACATGCGTATCATCATAGGCAGGTGCCTATTATAATATTATTTAATGACTAATTAGGAGTTTTCTTTCTTCAGACACTACCTTGTTAATTTACTAGCAATTGATGAAAATATTTGTTTAAATAACATTGTTAAACTGTAAAGCTATTATCACATGAGCTACAGTCATGGAAACATACATAGGAATTAAATACATTCCCAAAGTCATATTGGCGAACTTCATTTTTATTTCACTCGTTTTTGTCAGGGTTAACAGATTTCTAATAGCTTTTATTTCACGACTTTCAAGACCTAAAACAAAGTTTGTGATGCCGATTATTAATATAATCTAAACATAAATAATAAACTTAATAACTAAAAGTAAAATAAATAAAATTAATGTCTCTTTGTTCGTTAATTGTTCATCAATTTCAAATTAATAACTTTCCCTTAAATGCATATGAAAGTATATACAGTACTCTCATCAAAAAACAAATTTAAAATTATTGATCTGTTTGTTTCTAGAATGGCTGGATCAATTTTGAAGGGTCTTCGATTGATCGATTCGACCGATTTTCTATCGCTATCACTCTATCGCATCTTAAATATAAACACTTAATCATTTAAGAATGTGTTGAAAATATACTCACTTGGATGACATATACTGTATAGTTTCACGATTGCTCTGTTCATCGTTGCTTTTTCGTTATGCAACTTTTGACCTCCGTGAAACACAAAAATCATTGGAAATAAACACTTAATCAAAAACCTTATCAGGTCAATTAATGCATGCCAAATCTGGATCTGTGCAAAAATCTTATACCTATTATTTAGAAAAGATATACACTCGGAATCTTTAAAAGTTTTTACTCGTATATTTACCTTTTTAATGAGTGACTCAGATATGGAATATAAGTTATACGTGTATCCACAGATATTCACCGATATCCAAAATATCACCTATAAAAAAAATCTATTAACATCATCGGCATTTACATACAGCCTACATATTACTCTATGTCTACTGTTAGATAGGGCTTTCTTTAGAAAGAAGGCTTTAGAATGAATATGTTTCATATTTACTTGATACTTAAGACACGTTGTTAATTGTTGGCAACTATAAACTAAATGTTCATATAGCTTAGCCCAGAGATTAATCGTTTCTAGAAGATCCGAACAATTGTAATGTCTACGAGTATTTGTTTCTATAAGTGATTCAGTGTCATCCGCACGCAGTTTTTCGTTTATTTCAGATAGTGATCGATTTAAGCACTTCATTAAATTTGAAAATAAATCTAAAAATATACACAATGCAAAAATGTTCAAGGCATAATTAATATTGCAATCGAATGTTGAGAATATCATGAAGATAAAAACCACACTGTTGTTTAGATAGCGCGTTATGAAATTATAATTGTATATAGAAAAAAAGAGTTCTGCGACAACAATCACAATGAGACTAGCTAAGTAAATAGTAATCATTTGATTGAGATTCTTTTTATAATGTACATCCTCGGCGTAGACGTCGTGGACAGACATAAGATTAGTCACAGCTGCTTTGTATTTTTTCGATGCCAATATACTACACAAAACATAAATAAGATTTCCAAGAAAAATGTTTAAATAATTCCAACAATAAATAAGATTCCATTTTTTTGTAAAAGACGCAACTATCATGAGAAAATAAACATTGTTAATAAGAAATAGCAAACTTAGTATCATTTTAAAGGTTATGTGGAACAATGCAAGTTCTTTTCTTTTTTTTCCATAAAAGGCGTAATTTCTATAAATGCCCATTATGTTTTCAGTTATTGTGAGATAGTGAATGATTTTTAGTTTGCTCATTTTACAAAAATGTTTTAACAAATTTATTTTTGGATACACCGAGGCGATCTATAGTTAAACACGTGTACGAATCCAATGAAACAATCAAACAATTCAATTACATTCATTATTTTAATTATCGGACTCACTAATAAAAAAGTATATTAATATTCAGTATACCTACGAAACGCCTTAAATTTCATCATAAAACACCATGTAAATTATAATGTACATGTTCTAAACTTAATATTAATCACTTATTGGACACTAAGAAAATGATAATATCTTTGAAGATAGTATTGAACTTGATGATGGCAAATGAATGTAGCAGAAGATGCCATGTATGCCGTATACCATAATTATTCATCTATAGTTCTATAATAACTTTTTTATTTTTGCTGGTATTTTACATACAGTTTTAAATAACAATATTTTTATAGCGTTTTCGTCAGACACGTTGTGTTCTGTGACATACAAGACATCTACAGAATTGCTTCAATAAACAAGCCATTAATTTTAAGATTTTTTTTAAAAATACAGCTTATTTGTGTGTGCTTGTAATTATAGGCAGTACCAGGATGAGAATGTAATTTAATGTTAAATTATAGATGCTTTTTTTCTTAAGGGTTTAAGATTCGATCTTGATATTTGTGTGAATTCTTGTACTGTGTGCAATAGAAATGAGTACATCTACATGTGACATCTACTCTTCTGCTCATGCTTTCCATCAGGCGAAGTAAAGCCACTTTGGCAGGCCTATATATAAAATAATATTAATAAAAGAAACCAGCAACACCATAAACACTTGGAATTTTGAAAGATTTAGGTTCTTTACCTAGTTTTTAACCTTTGGTAAAATCCACTTACTCTATAAATGTGGTAGTGTTACGGATTCCAAAAACTTTAGACCTATCACACGTTTACTAACCATGTATAAACTTTTAACATCTATTCAGAGACTCAAAATTACTAAACACATTAATATCATTTCGATAATTTCTCTTTCTCAGAAAGATCTTGATTTAGATTTTAAGCATCTTCTTCTGGCGGATACCTCTTCGAAGAAACCGAAGGCTGTGCTTGTGCCTTTATGGACAAAGTTATCATGAAGAATAACAATCTGAAAGATGGTAAAGTTGACATCTGTCGAGTCACCGTCCTGGAAAAACTATCGAGAATACCTAAAATTTCCGATTGTTCTCATCTTGCTAATGGTGAACATTTCAAAAGGTACAAACAACTAGCCAGAACGGTTCATCAACAACTTGAATTGAAATACGAACTTGTGAATTCAAAATTTGATAGTTGAAAACTAAAAACAAATAAGATATTTAGATTGAATTTATCTCACGAGATTGTCGATATTATTTGAAACGTGAATTTAGGTCTCGATAGTCGTATCTGCTCACGAATCAATAACTAAGAGCCACGACCAATACTTAAGGAAGCCTATTTTAGAAGACTGGATCAAGAGTCTAATACAGTAGGCATTCCTCCTTGGTACGACTCGTATAGTTAGAATGTTTTAGCATTTGGAGCCCTAAGCACTGGTCTTTGGTTCTCTGTACCCAAAGCCGGTGGTCTACTATTTTTATATTTTTAAAATATGAAGTTTTAATACGTTTCAAATGTAATTACATAATATGTTTTATTAAACATATTAAAGAGAATAATTTGATATTAAGAAAAATTAATTTGTTTTACGGAAATAAACATATTTTATTTTTATTTTATTTTAATAATGATTAACGCATATATTATTAAAACCAATGACGAAACTACTCACTTGTACAACACATACTGTACAATGTAGCAATAACCTAGTTGATGGTACTCTTTTCATTTACCAATTTAGACCTCCGTAAAACAGGATAAATATTGTAAATAAACCTTCAATTGTAAACGTTGTCACGTCAAATGGTACATATATTTTTTTCTGTAAATCAAAAAAAATTTCAAAAAGGTATACATAGAATATAGAATCTTTATAAATTTTAACGTGAACCTTTACAATGAGTGAGCTATGGAATATAAGGTAAACGTTTATCCCCATACCACTGTTGTTTACCCAAAATATCATCTGTGAAAGTAAATTATTTATGTCAGATGAATCACATTTTATAATTACTAAAAAACATTATCATTTTTTTGAACTCTCTGTTTGTATAAGACTCTTAACAAGACACTTTAACGCGTAAAGTTATTTTACCCTAATAAGTGTACTTACGACAATGTGGTTTCGTCGTTTTTTTTATCTAGATTAAAAACTGTATAAACATAGTAAGAATTGTAATAAAGACTGATTGTAATATAATATTTTATATAATTACTTAGAATTTAAGACACGCTTAGAGCTTTTGACTGCTACTCACTAAACATTCGTACAAGTCAACACAGCGACGAATGTTTGCTACTAAATTTGAAGTATTTTACTACCCATTTATTTCTAAAACTAACTGAGCATGATCCGTACGCAAGTTTTTCTTTATTTCAACCAGTGTATCGCTTAAGAATTTTATTGAATTTGATAGAAAATCTAAATACGAGTACGAAGCAAAAATATCCGGGGCATACTTTATTTTGACACAGTATTTTGAAAATATGAAAGTATGATTCACAATATGGTGTAGATGAAACGTTAACAAACAGTAACCATACACAGCACAACTAAATTCTGCGACAAAAATCACAGTGAAACTAACAAAGTTAAAAACTAGGTATTGTTTCATATAATTTTTATAATGAACATTCTTGTCGTACTTGTTGTAGATAGATATAAGATTAGTAGCAGCTATTTTCTATTCTTTCGATTTCTATACACTACACATAAGACAAATCAGAAAACTCCAATCTTTTGTAATAGGCCAAATTATCTTGAGAAACTTGAAGTTATTATATATGTGAAAGGTGTATATATATGAAGTTGTTATGTATATATATATATATATAAATATACAAGCGATAGGACACATATACACACACATAGTATATGTTTTTTTTAAAAAGTGAAACAATAAAGTCCTTTTCTCCTTCGCCCGTGAAAGGCGTAATTTCTACAAATGCCCACGATGTTTTCAGCTATTGTGAGATAGTGAATGACTTTTAGCTCACTCAATTCATGAATAATTTTTAACCATTTGTTTTAAGACACACTGAAATGACTTAAAGCTGAACATGTATAATTAACTAATGAATCAATAAAAAAAATCGATTACATTAAACCAACAAGGTACTCCGAAGTAATTATTTTAAACCTCATTATTTATTTATGAATTAAACCATGGGGTTCCAGGGTTTTCCTTTCCAGAGTGCACCTGGTTCCCCGAATTCTAGAACTCGACACGGCGCGCTGCGTACGGTTTTAGTTGGTTCGAGTCCGACTTGCTACCAGGAGGTAGTATCCGAGGGGAATTCCACACAGAACAAAAATTAAAAGGGCATTCCATGTGGTTGTCTCTCCATCAAACATATTGTATTTTTGTCGTACAACATATCTACAGAACAGCTACAAAAAAATAAAGTTATGAGCGCATGTCGAGACTCTTAGAGCCAAGGTTCAAGAAACGTTCTATGTGTCGACTAGCACTATGTTTCACAACATGTGAACATATTGAATATAACTTGACTTCGTATTTTACATTGATATTATTCAACGACCAAAAAAGAAATAGTAAATTAGCTTATAGACATAAATAACCATTCTGCGTCTCATTCTCAAAACTATTTATTTTACTGTTGAATTTGTTAGCTTTATAGTAAGCTTTTAAACTTATACGAACAGTATTGTTCAATATACATCAGAAGAGTGATGGAAAATGTTTGAAAATCTATAAAAATAAAACAAAAATCACTGCAAAAGGTTACACAAATATTAACTCAAAAACAGTTTCAAGCATATTAACTCTATATTATATTGTTGGTAAACACACACACACAAATCAGGCATACAAATACAGTTAAATAAATTTTTCAGGTTTCGTCTAAGATTGAGGTATTAAATTTCATCTCGAAATAGATAGTTCTTCAAATTATATTATTGAACTGCAAAGCTATTATCACATAAGCGCTGGTTATAGACAAATACATAGGAATTAAATACATTCCCAAAGGCAAATTAGCAAACTGTATTTTTATTTCACTCTTTTTTGTCAGAGTTAATAAATTTTTGATTTCCTTTATATTACGGGCTTGGGGACCTGAAACAAAATACACGAAATTATGTGTGTAATTATTATTATTATTTCATTACAAAGACAAAATTATGTAAAAAATTATAATAATTGGTAACATTTTAAAATGAGGAACTATCCTCAGATATTCAATATGTATGAATTCCTTAAAATTATTGGCGTGATAAAAAAGTATCTGGATGACCGAGCTTTGCTCATCGTTTCCGCTATTCAGATCATACATATATAAGAATTGCTCGTTTGGAGGTATCAGTGTATAACATAGTATACTGGACATACAAACATACTCCAAAGTTAAACAGTGCAAGAACTATTTATGGTATGTTAAGAATAATGTTTTGAAATCATACTTACTTGTACAGCACATAATGTACAATTTGACAATAGCTCTATTCATCTTAGTCTTTTCGTTTTGCAATTTTTGCCCTCCATATACCACGATGAACAATGGTAGTACACCATTTATTATAAACCTCATTAAGTCTATACACCCTCTCACAACCAGGACCTGTCAATAATTTAAAATTTTCGCAAAACATCATTACATAGTATAAAATGAGTTAGTTCACGAACTCTTACATTTTTCAAACAAAATTATGGCTATTAATGTGTTCACCAACATAGAGACTGATTCCAGACAAAGGCTTATGAGAAAACAATACGTGAAATTGTATATTAGTCGTTAGGTCTTAGATTTCTGAATATTTTAAAACTGATATTTACCTTTGTAATAAACGACTCCGATACAGTATATAGTGTATACGTAGATACGCTTGAAGCCATCATTATCCAAAATGTTATCTATAATGTATATTTTAAATTATTAACGACTGATGAATTGTATTTAATTAAATGAAAAAATATTCTCTAAGATGAACTTCAATTAACTTTAACCAGAGAAATTCTAGGAAGCCTCTTATGAGATGTTTGTCTTAAATTAAGTCCACAACAATAAACAATGTTAATCCAAAGTTCTGCTCAAATGACTCGTCTAGTTTGATATTTGTCTCTAGAATCAAATTAAAAATACAAAAAATATTACAAGAAAACTAATACAGCTTCAATATTTACTTGAGTCTTAAAACATGCAGTCAGTTGTTGGCCACTGTATACTAAACGTTCGTAAAGTGCAGCCCAGCGCTGAACTGTTTCCAACAGATTTGCGTAGTAGTATTGCTTATTTATATCTAAGACTGATTGAGTATTACCCGTACGTATTTTTTTCTTTATTTCAACCAATGTGCCGTTCAAACATTTCAATGAATTGGACAGTAGCTCTAAATATATGTACAACGCCAAAAACTCCAACGTTTGTATTAGTTTATTATTTAAAACTGAGAACACCATAAGAATAATAACCTCAGTTTCCTGTACAAAGAACATTATAAAATAATAATTATATGCAGCAAAACATAATTCCATGACAAGAAGTACGGTGCAACTAGCTATAAAAATAGATACGAGTTTTTGTAGGGTTTTCTTGTACTGTACATTTTTGGCGTATACATCGTGTACCACTATAAGATTAGCAACAGCCATTTTGTATTTCTTCGATTTCAATGTGCTACATGCAACACAAAGAATTTCTCCAATAAAGATGTTTAAGAATCCCCAGGTATGAACATATGGAAACGGTCTTGAAGGTGAATAAAATAACCCAATGAAGTATAAATTATTCAAAAGCAATAGCAGACATAAAGTAATTTTAAAAATTGTGTAAAACAGTATAAGTTTTTTACTTCTTCTCTCATAAAAGGAGTAATTTCTATAAATACCCATTATGTTTTCTGTTAGTTTGAGATAAGCAATGACTTTTAAATTATGCATTTTACAAAAAGTCTAACAATTTAGTTTATGACACTCCGAGACGGTCTACTGTTGAATGTGTATAAAAAACAAATGATTCAATTAAACGATTGGAGGGTATGGAAACAACTACATGGTAATATATCATTAAAGCTACCCCGAAATAATTATTGTAAGTAATCCACCGATAACAAAAACATATATAGAAAATCAATATACCTTCAAAAGTGCTAATGTTAATTTAACTATGTAAATAATGTTTGGATAAATTAAAATAATTCAAAAATCATCATCATCAGCCTATCGCAGTCCACTGCTGGACATAGGCCTCTCCAATTTCACGCCACTTAGTTCGATCTATGCCTTCTCGCATCCAGCTCCTGCCAGCCGTTCTGCGCAGAACATCGCTTTACCTGGCCTGTGGACCTCCTACACTACGTTTGCCGAGACGCGGTCTCCACTCAAGAACTCGTTTACCCCAACGGTTATCGGTTCTTCAGCAAATGTGGCCAGCCCACTACCACTTCACCTTGCTAATCCTGTGGGCTATGTCGATGACCCTGGGTCTTAGTCGGATCACCTCGTTTCTGATGCGATTCCTTAGAGAAACGCCGAGCATAGCCCTCTCCATACCACGCTGAACGACTTTGAACTTATGGACCGGTCGAACCGTAAGTGTCCACGTTTCAGCTTCGTACGTCATTACGGGTAGTACGCATGCATTGAAGACTTTCGTCTTTAGGCACTGTGGGATCGACGATGAGAAGACCCGACGAAGTTTCCCAAACGCTGCCCAACCTAGCTGGACTCTTCTGTTCACCTCATCCTCAAAGCTGTTTCTACCTAGCTGCAAAGTGTGCTCGAGGTATACATATTTTAGAATAACTTCGAGAACGGCACCGTGTACCGCAACCGGTTCCGGTAGTACATGTTCATTGAACATGACCTTGGTCCTTTTCCAATTCATCCGTAGAGCGCCCAAAAGAGTCAGCCAGGTCGTTCAGGATCTGTTGTAGTTTCAGCAGCGTTTCTGTCTAATGACGACGCTATCTGCAAATCGCAAGTGAGAGATATATTCGCCAATGATGTTGAAACCGCGTTCTTTCCAGTGCAGCGTCTTAAACAAGTCCTCCATTGCATTAGTGAACAATTTCGGGGATACAACATCCCCTTGTCTCACTCCTCGATATATTTTTATGAGTCTTGTATGGTGATCCTGTACTTGGACGGACATAGTGGCAGCTATGTAGAGATATCTCAACACTTGGATGTATCGCCAATCTACTTGGCAACGCTACAGGGACTCCAGAACAGACCAGATCTGGAGCGAGTCTAAGGCCTTTTCATAGTCCACAAGTGATAGACACAGGGACTGATTATACTCTTCAGTTTTCTGTATTATTTGCCGCACTATGTGGATATGGTCTATGATGCCATATCCGCTCGAAAACCCAGCCTGTTCCGGTGGTTGGTATTCGTCGAGCCTTAGCGTAAGACGGTTTGTGACTCTTGAAAACAGCCTTTAGACGTGGCTCAAGAGAGAAATGGACCGATAGTTCTTCATCATGGTTTTGTTATCCTTTTTGAAGAACAGGACGACCTACTCTCCTACACCAAGCAGCAAGCACCACTTGAGTTCTCCCTTCGAACTGGACAGCGTTGAAAAGCTTTTGGAGCGCCTTTAGTACGGGTTCACCTCCAGCCTTTAACAGCTCTGTAGTAACGCCATCCTCTCCAGGGGTTTTTCCAGTTTTCGGCTGTTTAAGAGCCATCTCAATTTCATCGATGCTGACTTCTGGAAGATCTACGGTGTTGTAGGGTGTTAATGTGGCTCTAGGGTCCTCATTTTCGGGATGAGGTCGAGATGCATGCGAAGCGTGCAAATTGCCATAGAAGCTTTCTACTTCCGAAAGGACAGCTTGCTAGGAAGCAACGACTTCTCCGCTTGTTGTGGTTAACTTCGTCAAATGCTTAATCCAAGAGATTGCACAAATACTATTGAACCCAGATTCTACTCGATTGCTCTTTCAATCAAGAGGGTGTTGGAGCATCGGAGGTAGTGTCGTTACATGGTTACTGATCTCTCGGCTTAGAGCCCGCTTTGCTGATGAAGTGACGGGCGGCTTCTCACGTCGTTCCTTCATTGACCCTAGTTTCCTCTCTGAAAGTTTCGACTTCGTGTTTTTACGCTGCATTTGACAAAATCTCCTACCTTCATTCCTGAGGATCCAAACCACATTCTTAAGGTGCTGGTTTACGTCTCTTGTGGTTTCCATAGCAACAAATCAGTTTTCTAGATTTGATTGGAATTTTTCAGATCCCATCTTGACTTGGAGTAGAGTTGGTCGGAGCCTGGTTTTTATCATGCGCACACGTTCAGCCTTGAAGTTAACATTCAGAGAACCTTGGACTAGTTGGTGTTCACTACCGGTGTTAAACCTATTGAGCACTGAGACGTCTCTGAATATGTGCTTCCTATCCGTCATGATGACATAGACCTCATTTTTGGTCATAGCGTCGGGGTTTTTCCACGTCCACTTGCTTTGGGGCCGCTTTCAAAAAATGAGTTCATCAAAAACAGCCCCAACCGCTCGAGAAAGTTGATGAGTATTTGTCCCCTATGATTCCTGTTTCCAAATCCATGGGATCCTATTACTGATTCGCTGCAGGTTTGTATTCCCACTTTGGCGTTGAAGTCACCCATAACAACGTTTTAGTGGGTTTTAGTAGTGAAGTGGAGGGCCCTCGATATGTCATCGAACATATCCTCCACCTCATCGTCCGAGTGAGCCGAGGTCGGTGCGTACACTTGTATTACCTTGAATCTATACCTCTCGGTAAGCTTGACAATAAAGTACGCTACCCTGTTCAACACACTGGAAATTTCCACAACGTTGCCAGGAAGCGACTTGTTTACCAGAAACCACGCCACCTTGGGATCATTGGTTTCCCTTGTGGAAATACATCAGGTGACCTGAGTCGAGGATTATGGTCTCCTCCCCCTCTCTTCGGACTTCACATAGCCCTAAGATGTGCCATCTGATCTTCCCAAGTTCCTCCTCAAGTTGTACCAGATGCGAGTCTAGCAGTAACGTGGGGCCGTTAAATGTTGCCAAGATCAGTCGTTTGTGGTGGCCTCCCGTAACTCGGTGATTTTAGTACCTCCTGTCCTGCCGTAACCGTGGTCGCCACCATGACTAGGAATAGCGGGACTACCGGGAACTGGGGGGCCGTGGCTTTTGTTGCTTATTCATGGAAGGATTTGCCCTTAATCACTGCGCTGGGCATGCGGGTGATCGCAGGGCGTAACTTGTTGCATCGGTGACGCTGCTGCCCATCACTGGCCTATTGTATTTAGTTACGCCTGTTGGGATGGATATACCGCCATCGGTCGGTGGCCAGAGCCTCGTTTATTATCTAGCAAGGTACAGGTGAGGTTGGCTAGGAGCGAGAGATTGTGGTTCGCCCCCTTACACCCCTGTTTAAAATAATGTTAACATATATGAATAAATTATAATGTTGGAGGTAGTAGAGTTACACTGTAAAAAAGTGCTAATCTTTTACTTCTTATTCCCGAAAATTCGTACTTGCCCAAAAAATCCATAAAATTTTAAGTAATTGTAAAATAATCAA
Organism: Hyphantria cunea; assembly: GCA_003709505.1. NCBI lineage: Eukaryota > Metazoa > Arthropoda > Insecta > Lepidoptera > Erebidae > Hyphantria > Hyphantria cunea. Next base: position 82,992 of record PKRV01001141.1, read on the forward strand.
TAATTATCAATGTATTCACTTCAGAAACAGTTTTCTAACATTAGTTTTAAGACATAGTAAGTCGATATATAAGTAGAAAGCGAGCAAATAATGCGCCATTTAATCAATCTCGACAATTACATAGGAAGACCTATTTAAATAATAAACTTAATTCCAGAATAATTACTTTAAGGAATCATACAGAAAAAAGCATAGTAAAATTCAATGTAGTAACGCACAAGCTAATGCTTAAAAGGATAATAAAAGTACACGATATATGAGAATTAAAAAGGTTAATCGATAGACATAAAAGGAATCAAGAACTGTACACTAAGCTTGGTTGGGTTCTGGAAGCACAAGGTTTGCGTTTTGACCAGACGCTGGAAAGCCCAGAACTGACATCAGCCGTCATTAACTCCAGCCTCTGGTAGGGTAAGGCGATGGCATGATGTGTCCTGCGTCCGGTTCTCTAAACCGAAAGGAAGGTAAGGCGCTCTGCACTTAGCAGCAGAGTGGCTTACGTCCAATGGGTTAAGGGGATTTTCTATGACAAGCCATGATGGAATCTTTGGTTAAATATGTGTAGAAGGAAGTCTTAAAATGTTCTAATTTAAAAATTAATAGAATCGTGGTCGAATTTCAACTTCTGGACAAACAAATTGTTTTATTTATGAGTCACCAAAACTTTAAGCTTTGCCTACGTAGACTTATATGAGACAAAACACCATATAGTTTTGGGCTCTAGACGAGTCGGTTCTTTACCCCATACTACTACATGCTTAACCTTAGCAAGTTGAACAATGGAAGAATTCAGATATATCTAGTATTTTTACAGTATTTTTCAAGAGATCGCTCTAAAGGTCCCAGAAAATCTTGAGATTTCGGTGTCTGTGTTACATACTACAGTTATTGACTATTTATTTTAACTTGATGCCCTTTTTTACTTTGGCATTACTTTTTACTATTAAGTTTGGTGACTAGCCCAGGGCATTCTCTGTCATTCAACCTTTGTGTGCTGTATAATTTTATGAGGTAGGCACACATAGAAAATATATTTTACATTACACAGTATTACATTTATACGTATACTCGTATATGCAAATACGACAAATATTAAGTACTATAAATATATAAAATATTACCTATGCATACAAATATATTTGCATTACATTAGTACTCTATGGATAACAAGAAATGTGTTGAATTGGATTTGTCATTAAATAAAACGTGTTCTGTAAATCATTCTTTTTCTTGCTCAAGCAAACAGGCGGACAATCGGGTGGTGTATGACCACTGATGACTATATAACCACCACTGCCTTACATAATGAAACTCAAGAGACTCGAGTTAGGATGTCCCGTAACCTTACCACCTTGTAAAAAGCAACTAACAAAAATGCTTTACACTACATTAACGGCCGGACCTGTTTTGTATCACATATGAAAGAAAATATTATTCTCAATAAAAATATTATTTTTATATTGGATAAGATAGGATTATTGTATTAACTACACGAGATTTTATAAACAGTAAACTGCATAAAATTATACAATGATTCTTGTGGTTGATGTGTTGTTAATTTGTTCAGTACTTTTGTTAAAAATATTGAGTTTCATTGATTCCTTAGCAAATTTCGTTCAGTAAACCTTTTGTCTCTGATGTATTAAGAGTTAATTCGATTATTTTGAGGCAAATCTAGGCCCATTACTAATATCTGTGGCCTATGGAATGTGATGTTAATATTATTGTAATCCTCGTGGGAATCTACTTCTGTGTAAATATATACAGAATTTACCGATGTCTGAAATATATTAACAAAATAAATATATCTTCACATCTTCTATCACATTTCACAAATAATTCATATTATTTGTTATTTTTCTTTAACTTGATACGTTTTTGCTCCGAGCACCCGATATAACACTTTTTTTTTAGATCATAATATTATTTCATAGACAGTAGTATCAGTGTACGCCAGAGGTGCAAATTTACGATACGCCCATGACTCCACCTTATTTGTGACCAGTGCGCAGCAATTGGAGGAGCTTCTGTCACGGATGGACCGTTCTATCAGACGAACATCTTTATCTTTTGCTCGAGCAAGGTTACATGACTGCAGCCGTTAACAATTCTGTACGAATAAGTAAATATTCATTTGAAGTTACGAGTACATTGCGAGTTCCTATTTTCTGGTTATTTGCCGTTTTTTTATAACCGAAATTTACTATATTTACTAAATATCTGTACTGATGCCTTAGATTCGAAATTAACTCTGTCTGTTTGTAATGCATTCAAAACCAACGAAACAGTCTGAATCACATTTAGGTATACAGTAGTATTTAAGGGTATTGTGAGAAGTACATTTTTTATATTAACATTTCTCTCAGGTCTCTACTAAGATTACGTTATTTTCTTCTGATTGCAACTAGGGCTGCACTTGCACAAGCACTACTTCTGCCAATTCTCGACTATGCCAATGTTAGCTATGTGAATGTCACTGAAGCACATCTTGATAAGCTTGAGCGTCTACAAAACCTCTGTATACGATTCACATTTGGCCTACATAGATATGATCACGTCTCTAAAATCCGTCAATCGCTCAAGTGGCTTTTAATTTGCTTTCGCCGGAATACTCATATCCTTATTTTTTTCCACATTATTTTGTTCAATCCTAGAGCCCCTTTCTACCTCAAAGAACGATTCAAGTTCCGTACTGACACACATAAAAATGTCTAAGAACATTGGGGATTTGAGACAGGAGTTGCCTCAGCATTCCACAAAATTTTACGACCAGTCTTTCACTGTTGAAGCTGTACACTTATGGAATGCACTGCCGATGAAAAATAAGCAAGCGCAAAAAAAAATGCATTCAAAAAAATGGCTTATGAACATTATGCATCTTTATTAAGATGATCATTAATCAGGGTATGCTGTAAATATTTTTTGTGTGTTTTTCAGTTATGTATTTTGGTATATATGTGTATTGTTATGTACAAGTAATCATTACATGGGTATGTGTGTATATGTGTATGTTTATCGCATTTGTAATTAGCCTTATAGTAAGCTTCTAAACTTATGCGATCACTATACTTCAGTATAAATCAAAATGATGACGGAAAAATATTTGAAAATCTATAAATGAAACAAAGATCACTGCGAAACGTTTAACAAATATTAACTTAGAAACAGTTGCAAGCATGATAACTTTTTATTATATTATTGGTAAACACACACACATAAAACAAACATACAAATACAGTTAAATAAATTTTTCAGCTTTCGTCTAAGATTGAGGTATTAAATTTCATCTCGAAATAGATAGTTCTTCAAATTATATTATTGAACTGTAAAGCTAATATCACATAAGCGCTGGTTATAGACAAATACATAGGAATTAAATACATTCCCAAAGGCAAATTAGCAAACTGTATTTTTATTTCACTCTTTTTTGTCAGAGTTAATAAATTTTTGATTTCCTTTATATCACGAGCTTCGGGACCTGAAACAAAATTCACGAAATTATGTGTGTAATTTGTTCTTAATAGGATATTACAAAGACAAAATTATGTAAAAAATTATAATAATTGGTAACATTTTAAAATGAGGAACTATCCTCAGATATTCAATATGTATGAATTCCTTAAAATTATTGGCGTGATAAAAAAGTATCTGGATGACCGAGCTTTGCTCATCGTTTCCGATATTCAGATCATACATGTATAAGAATTGCTCGTTTGGAGGTATCAGTGTATAACATAGTATACTGGACATACAAACATACTCCAAAGTTAAACGGTGCAAGAACTATTTATGGTATGTTAAGAATAATGTTTTGAAATCATACTTACTTGTACAGCACATAATGTACAATTTGACAATAGCTCTATGCATCTTAGTCTTTTCGTTTTGCAACTTTTGGCCTCCATATACAACGATGAACAGTGGAAATACAACATTTATTATAAACCTCATTAAGTCTATCCACCCCCTCACAACCAGGACCTGTCAATAATTTCAAATTTTCGCAAAACATCACTACATAGTATAAAATGAGTTAGTTCACGAACTCTTACATTTTTCAAACAACATTATGGATATTAATGTGGTCACCAACATAGAGACTGATTCCAGACAAAGGCTTATGAGAAAACAATATATGAAATTGTATATTAGTCGTTAGGTCTTAGATTTCTGAATATTTTAAAACTGATATTTACCTTTGTAATAAACGACTCCGATACAGTATATAATGTATACGTAGATATGCTTGAAGCCATCATTATCCAAAATGTTATCTATAATGTATATTTCAAATTATTAGTTACTGATGAATTGAATTTAATTAAATGAAAAAATATTCTCAAAGATGCATTTCAATTCACTTCAACCAGAGAATTTCTAGGAAGCCTCTTATGAGCTGCTTGTCTTAAATTAAGCCCACAACAATAAACTAGGTTTATCCAAAGTTCCGCTTAAGTGACACGTATACTTTGATATTTGTGTCTAGAATAAAATTAAAAATACAAATAAATATTACAGGAAAACTAATATAGCTTAAATATTTACTTGATGCTGAAAACATGCAGTCAGTTGTTGGCCACTGTATACTAAACGTTCGTAAAGCGTAGCCCAGCGCTGAACTGTTTCCAACAGATTTGCGTAGTAGTATTGTTTATTTATATCTAAGATTGAATGAGTATAAACCGTATGTATTTTTTTCTTAATTTCAACCAATGTGCCATTCAAACATTTCATTGAATTGGACAGTAGCTCTAAATATATGTACAACGCCAAAAACTCCAATGTTTGTATTAGTTTACTATTGAAAACTGAGAACACCATAAGAATAATAACCTCAGTTTCCTGTATAAAGAACTTTATAAAATAATAAGTAAATACAGTAAAAGATAATTCCATGACAAGAAGTACGGTGCAACTAGCTATAAAAATAGACGTGAGTTTTTGTAGGGTTTTCTTATAATGTACATCTTTGGCGTATACACCGTGTACCACGATAAGATTAGCAAAAGCCATTTTGTATTCCTTTGATTTCAATATACTACACACAATAGAAAGAAATTCTCCAATAAAGATGCTCAAGATACTCCAGGTATGAACATATGGAAATGGCTTCGAAGGTGAATAAATTAATCGAATAAAGGATAAATTATTCAAAAGCAATAGCAGACATAAAGTAATTTTAAAAATTGTGTAAAACAGTATAAGTTTTTTGCTTCTTCTCTCATAAAAGGAGTAATTTCTATAAATACCCATTATGTTTTCTATTAGTTTGAGATAAGCAATGACTTTTAAATTATGCATTTTACAAAAAGCCTAACAATTTGGTTTATGACACTCCGAGACGGTCTACTATTGAATGTGAATAAAAAACAAATGATTCAATTAAACGATTGGAGGGTATGAAAACAACTACATAATAATATATCATTAAAGCTACCCCGAAATAATTATTGTAAGTAATCCACCGATAACAAAAACATATATAGAAAATGAATATACCTTCAAAAGTGCTAATGTTAATTTAACTATGTAAATAATGTTTGGGTAAATTAAAATAAATCAAAAATCATGTGAACATATATATATGACTAAATTATAATTTTAGAGGTAGCAGAATTACACATTAAAAAAGTTCTAATCTTTTACTAGTTATTCCACAAAATTCACACTTTCCAAAAATACCCATTAAATTTTCAGTAATTTTAAGATAATGAATAATTGTCAATTTATTCATTTTCTTAAAACAATAAAAAACAGTATTCTAACATTATTTTTAAGACATAGTGAGTCGATACATGATTAGAAAGCGAGCAAAGGACGTGCAATTTAATCAATCTTTACAATTACATAGGAACACCCAATTAATTAATAAACCTAATTCCGGTATAATTACTTTAATTAATTATCCAGAAAAATACAAATTAAAATTCAATTTAGTAGCGCATCAGCTAATGCTTAAAAGGATAAAAAATGTACACGATATATGACTATTAAAAAGTGTAAAGGATAGACTTAAAAGGAATCAATAATTGTACACTAAGCATGGTTGGATTTCGGAAGCATGAGGTTTGCGTTATGATGACCAGACGCTGGAAAGCCCAGAACTATCATCAGCCGTCATTAGCGCCAGCCTCTGGTAGGGTACGACGATGGCATGATGTGTCCTGCATCAGGTTCTCTAAACTGAAAGGAAGTTAAGGCTCTCTGCACTTAGCAGAGGAGTGGCTAACGTCTAATGGGTTAAGAGCACTTGCTCCTAAGGTAGACGAGTTTTCAATATATGGCTAAATGCTTTACGTTATTGGCCGCCTATAAATGTTCGAATTTCAAATGTCATATTTTTTAAACATGAATCCTATTAGCTCATTCAGATAAACTTTGGAAAGTTTTTCAATCTCAAATTGAAAATGGAATTAAATCAAAAAGATTTTAGTGCGATGATCTTTTACGGTTTTAAAAGTTCAATCACTTCGCAAGACTACTATATGGTAAAATTTGTGAAGGCCAACCCTAAGCTGTGATGACGGGGAAAAATGTGATTACATACTGTCAGACTTCTAATAGAAGAAAATTGGTGTATCACCTGATTGAAGAGATTGGAGGACATTTTCGCTTTGGTATGAGCTAAATCCAGAAAATTTTACATCAACATGTAAAAGTTACGAAACTTTGTTGCTGGTGGATTCCTCACTTCAGGGAGGGTACAGGGGCCCTTCCGTCCGAGGGTTCGGTCACCGTCACACCTTTTTTTTTTTTATTTAAAAGCTGCCAAAATTACTCTGCCCTGCCTGATGGAAAGCATGAGCAGAATCCAAGAGTGGTGGTCACCATCCACAATGCGAAAAAGAACAATGCAGCATGGTGACCCACACTATGGCGGCCTGGTGAGATGCTTTTTCACGCCCCGCTTAAAGGACCCGGGATCATAGTGGGAAGGAAACACGTGCGCTGGTAGTGAGTTCCAGGTGTTGACCACTCGGCACAGGAAGGAGGCACCGAAGCGATGAGTACGAGAACGTTTGTCTTCCATTTTAAAGCGGTGACTTCCAAGGCCAGCATGTGTTGTTCTGTAGAGGAATGGTGAGGGGGGGATCAGTTGGAAGAGTTCTTCAGAACACTCACCATGGTAAAGGCGATAGAAGACTGCCAAGGAGGCGATATCTCTACGCAACTGCAGAGGCTCAAGGGTCTCGGTGGCTTCGGGACTATCGA
>PKRV01001141.1:90355-103248 GCA_003709505.1 Hyphantria cunea
TGCCTGATGGAAAGCATGAGCAGAATCCAAGAGTGGTGGTCACCATCCTCAATGCGAAAAAGAACAATGCAGCATGGTGACCCACACTATGGCGGCCTGGTGAGATGCTTTTTCACGCCCCGCTTAAAGGACCCGGGATCATAGTGGGAAGGAAACACGTGCGCTGGTAGTGAGTTCCAGGTGTTGACCACTCGGCACAGGAAGGAGGCACCGAAGCGATGAGTACGAGAACGTTTGTCTTCCATTTTAAAGCGGTGACTTCCAAGGCCAGCATGTGTTGTTCTGTAGAGGAATGGTGAGGGGGGGATCAGTTGGAAGAGTTCTTCAGAACACTCACCATGGTAAAGGCGATAGAAGACTGCCAAGGAGGCGATATCTCTACGCAACTGCAGAGGCTCAAGGGTCTCGGTGGCTTCGGGACTATCGACAATACGGAGTGCTCGCCGCTGCAACCGGTCAAGAGCGTCAAACAGGTACTGTGCGGCATCATCGCAAAGGTGAGAACAGTACTCCACGCACGAACGAACCTGGGTCTTGTAAAGAAGACACAGATGCCCGGGCGAAAAGAACCGTCTCACCCTGTTTAACACACCTAGCTTCCGTGAGGCCGCTTTAGTGACACTCTCAGCGTATTCGCGTGGGTTGAGGTCTCGGCAGATATCCATGCCCAGGATAGTGAGCCTATCTTATAATGGCATTTGAGTGCACTGAAAAGTGGGGAGGGGAAGGAATGGAAACTTTTTGGCTGAGAACGCGCACACCTGTGTTTCCTTGACGTTGAACTTGACCAGATTCCTACAGCCCCATTGAAAAATGCGGCCCAGAACATGGTCAAGTTGAGCGACAAGTTCTTGTCGTCTTCCTTCAACATTTGCTGGTTTGTCAAGGGCTGTCCAAAATATTGTCCATGAACTGTGCTGTCGTCTACATAGCAATGAATGTTGCCAAGGGCTAACATGTCATTGACATGCAGAAGGAACAGTGTAGGCGACAGGACGGAGCCTTGAAGTACTCCGGCGTTAATCCGCCGATACTCGGAGGCCGCACCGTCGCAAAGAACTCTGATGCGGCGCTGGTGAAGAAACGCAGTAGTCCAATTGCGGAGTTTGGGGGGCAAACCGAAAGCCGGTAGCTTGGAGAGAAGTGAACGGTGCCAAACCCTATCAAAAGCCTTGGCCATGTCGAGGCTGATGGCCAAGGATTCCTCATGCCTGTCAATAGCCTCACCCCAAAGGTGTGTGACGTATGCTAAGATATCACCCCTGGACCGGTTCGGTCTGAAACCATATTGGCGATCATTTAATAGGGAGTGATCTTCCAGGTAATGGACCAGTTGTTTGTTTATTATCCGCTCAAACACCGATCCGTTGCTTTTGAATAAGTTGGAAACTATCGGTATAAGGGGACTACGATTGAAGCTTCTCGGGGACTACTTAAGCGATAGGAGGTAATGCGTAAGGGTTGGTGATTGGGTTGGTGGACTACTCTTTGTGGGTTACAGCGTACCACAAGGCAGTGTGCTTGGTCCTAGCCTTTTTCTTGTTTATATTAATGACCAGTGTCAACTGGAACTAAAGCAAGGAAAAGTACTATCTTTCGCAAAAGACAGAGCACTCTTATTTAGTGGTGGTACCTGGGAAGAAGCCTTTCCTAATGCCCAAAATGATATAATATAAGGCCTGCAGTGAGATGAAGCGAGTTGTGGTCGAGTAGAGCTCGGCGACTGATCATCTCTTAGTTCTGCTACACGATTATACCTCGGGGATCTGTCAATCTAGTGCTTTATACTGAGTTTGGCGTGTGTAGAGTGTGGGTTGTGTACTTACGTGCTTAGAGATTTAAAGATTGGCTACTCGGGCTTCTGTAGGCTGGATAGGCGCTATTTCAGTATGTGTCGCCGGAAGAATTTGGATTTGATCTCCAAAACGGGTAGGCGTTACCGCACGCCACCTAAGATATTTCTATATCGGGTAGTGGATAGCATATGGTAATATGCACCTGGATGTAAACCGCAACTGATATATATAAGATGACTGTATAGCATTTGGCTCAGAGCACCTATAGTAAAAGATCGTTAGTTCACCTAAATCTTGGGTACACAAAGAAAGATAGCGTGATCAGAACAAACCAATTGCAATATGTTTAATTGTCTATGATTATTCCATTTGATCCGCGTGAGGCTTTTATGCCAGTGGAGGAATTACGAGTCTGGTGACGAATTCCATAGGGTAGCACGGAGGAGGGGCGCTATCCCAACCCACTTGTGAGGGTTGCTGATGGTGTTAACGAAACGAACTTGTTAGATAGTCAAACATTTATGTTACTCAGGCTAGGACTCGAAGAGGCACCATCACAATAGCAAGAAATACGTTGAATTGGATTAGTGATTGAATAAAACGTGTTCTGTAAATTATTTTCTGTAAGTCATTTTTATTTCTTTCTAGTTTAGTAGCCAGCAAGCAGACGGACTGTTTGATGGTGTATGACTACCACTGCGTTACATAATGAAACTCAAGAGACTCGAATTAGGATGTCTGGTAACCTTACTACCTTGGTAAAAAACAAGAATGCTTTACACTACATTAACAGTCTTTCTTAGTGCAATGCTGGACCTCGATCTCACCTCTGAAAGAAAAATTGAAACCACACTGGCGAGACAATTTTGTAATACATATGAAAGGAAATATTATTCTCAAAAAAAGGTTATTTTTGTATTGGATAAGACAGGATTATTGTAACAACTATTCCGAGGTTTCATAAATAGTAAACTGCATAAAATAATAAATATTTTTTGTGATTGATGAGTTGTTTTCTTTAATAAGTACTTTTGTTAAAAGTATTAAGTCGCATTGATTCCTTAGAAAATTCCATTCTACCGAATGGAATTTTCTAAGGAATCCAAACAATTTGGTTACTAACCAAATATATATATATATATATATATGATGAGTTGTTTTCTTTAATAAGTACTTTTGTTNATATATATAAGACATAGATTTTGTAACTTAAATGCTGAAAATCACGGGAAAAACGAGTTTGATTTAGTAAGAAACGTGATCTACAATTTTGCATATTTTGCCTAAAAACACGGAAACAATCGAACCTGTCTCTAATTTATTCAGGAAAAAAAATATTTGGATCACAAATCACGACATATTTATAATTTTGATTATTGATATGAATGACTAAAAAAGACACCATCATTTTGCAAAGTGATCGTGAAAATATTTAATCTTTTTCATTAATTGCAACCACTTGGATAACTGTACTGTATTATTTAATGTTGTTATATACATACAAGTTAGTAATTTTGGATACTTCTCATTTTACACTACACGTCTCGCCTTAGAAGTGAACATAATATTGTTAAAGCTCTTGAAACCAGAGGGTTATCCTTATTTTATCGACTTCGTTTTATCAGTGACGCGGAAATCATATCATGGTTTAAGTCTGATGAGAAAATTGTCTCACTTTACTGGGCATCTATCATCCTGCTTATAGTTTGAAATACAATTTTTCGCAGGAAAGCGTTTATGCTAGCTCATAAATTTCACAACTCTACACTCGGTAAGATGTAGAAAGACATGAATACCAAAATAAGATAAAAGCTTTTGAATACGTCTTCAAAATCAGAGTCAAAATCTTGAAGTATGAATATACAAAAGTCCCTGTTTTAGTTTGGAATATCTAGTGATACTCGATAATTATGTCTCTGATAACTATAGACGTTTTGAAAGTCAATTTATTGAAGTGATGTATTTTGGAACAAAAACATTTACACTAAGGAATATGTCTCTGCACCTACGTATGTATGTATACCCACCTGCACTAACGTACTTGTAGGTAGGTGCAGATGTATACTACGTGCTGCACCATGATATTTCACAATACAGTGTAGACGCAGGGTCATATCCTTGCTGGTACTACTGTCACCAACAATAATTTCCTTGCATAAACAAAGAATGTCTGACATTCGGACAGAAGAAAAACGCTTGGCGTTATAAAGGACTTCAAGAGTTAGCATTATACCAAATCATCCAAGGATGAATTTGAGCGAAGAATTATGAAGTTCGATATATTGACAGTGGAAAACAATGCCAAAAGTCAATTAAGATCCGACGAATTCGATTTGGAGACTCAACTTTTTGTTTATCTAACTGAATTTGAATCTCACCGCGAGTTTTGTTTTGTTCAACAGAGTTTTGTCTAGAGGGGTGAAATACACCTACTTTTATACCGAAGCGCTTAAAAACTAATGGTAAAGTGAAAAGTTTGTTTTCTTATTTGTGATGGATTTGCGACACTTAGCAGTGTTTTTTTATTTTTAATGATTTTTGGATGTCACGCTACACAAAATTCATAACCACTAATTTTCTATGTATAATCGTCATTTGTTCCTTTAACCTGTTACAAAGAAGCGTAACGAAGTTTTGAATACTAACTTCAATATAATTTCTACTTTATGTTTGGATTTAATGCTTAAACTACGACTACTGTTCGCTTTCAGTTGATAGTGTATCAAAACTACATTAATTGAACCACACTGACTTATTGATTAGTTATTTAATATTTGATTCATAAACGATACTAGTAGACCTGTGCAATTATATACTGCGATTATTGCGAACCATACTGTTTCCTGAGATTAGGATGTTTAACTCAACGTACAAATAAACTCTTCAGTATCCAATATTAATATGGATACTGGGGCCTAGTGACCCTAAGTTTTTCTCTGTTTAAATCATCGACTTTGATCTAGTCCTCTGTTTTTCCTGTCACGTTTGTCATCGAGTTTGTTTAGGTCGACGGTCGACCACTTATGGACCCACACTCGCTTACAAGTTCTCAGAGGTATTCAATTCCTTCTCTGCACGGGTGGGAACCCATTCAGAAATTTATAAACCCACAACAGTTTATTTGTTGCTCGAGTAACGTAACATGACTGTAGCCGTTAACAATTCTGTACGAATAAGGAAATATTCATTTGAAGTTACGAGTACATTGCGAGTTGCTATTTCCTGTTTATTTGCCGTATTTTTTTATTAACATACTTTACTATATTTAATAAATATCTACAGTGAAGATATTTAGTAAATATACTAAAGTTATAGGTGTAAAATCTACACTAATATCATAAATTCGAAATTAACTCTGTCTGTTTGTAACGCTTTCATGGCAAAACCAACGAAATAATTTGAATTAATTTAGGTCTACAATAGATTGTACAAGCGAGTAATACAGGCTGTGTGTTGTGAGAAGAACAATATTCTTTTTATGTATTAAAATATTACATTTATAATAAAATGTTTATAATTAGTGCTAATACTAAATTTCATACATAACTAAGTAATGTGATCTATTTTCACATTACATTATTGTCGGCCAACAGTACTCTCTAAAACAAATATTTGAAGCTAAACTTCCATCCACGGTTTCGGGAGGAGTCAGATACAGTCTACTCTACGGGTACTTAATTTGTTTACATTAACTCCGATAACACGTTGCTGTTTTGTATGATGGATGATACAAAAGGTGACCAGGATTTTGGTACTACGGAACGTTTTGTAAGATTAACATTCACGAAGGATTTACATACTATTATGGGTAGGGTTAACTTTAAAGACATTAAACTGGATTACCTTGAATAGATTTATGGTTTAAAATTAATTTCTGGATTTTATTCGAGAGTTATAACCGGCTCAGTAGGGTTGATGAACGAGCCAATTTCTGTAGAAGTTTGTTCGCAAATTGAAAGTAAATTACACAAATTTAATTTGCATTTCATTTAAGAAAGTCGGAATTCTGTAACAAATTTTCGAAATCCAATAATAGTCTGCAATAAAAAATTAGACAGGGTTACAAGACATTTGAAAATTTTAATCAATGATTCGTTTCTTCCTTATCTCTATCTACAGTACAGTAACTTTTCATAAATAACCTTTCTTTAATGTATTATCTCATTTCACGTGCCTGTCGACGTCATTAAACCCAAGTAGAATGAGGTCGGCAATAAACGGATCGTACACTCATGTTCCAACTCAATGGATAACAATGGTGAAGACGAACGACGGCTCAGATATGTGACATACGACATGGCGGACGAGATTATATCTGACTTGAGTGCCGGAATTTAAAGTCTGTTTCAGACGATTCAAATTATCAAACTTCATGTCAAACATCGATTTTTCAAAAAAACTGTCCCTGATTGGTTCAAGTCTTTCAGGGTTTGCAGTATGCATTATTGAGGCCCCTATCCTATTCTCTTGGGTCTTGAAATTTTTTAGATATTAACAGTCTTATATATCTAAAATGTTGAGTGGATAAACAGTTAAATTAGGGTACGAAATTCAGTCAAATTACTTTGTGAGGGTTAGGCTCAAAAATCCAAGTCTAGTTTTAACTATAATTCTGATGAGATGAAACGATTGCCAAATTTAGTCTAAATTCTGAGTACTTTGCATAAATTTATTTTATCATTCATTGTCTTTGAGGACTAATTGTAAAATAATGTTTACTTGCGCTTCATTGTGTGCTAACATATCTCTAGTGTAAAAAGGTACTTATAATTGTTATATCAGCAATAAAATTCCCTGATTAGCAGCATCTGTTGACTGTTATAGCTACGAACAGTCAAAGGCTTTTGACGGGTATATAGGTATGACTTCCATTAAATAATTTCGTATGTCTCATGTAATTGAAGGATTGTGTTTATACCAAAGTTTTCAAAACGTTTTAGTTCCATATTCATGTGTTACCAACGAGTAATGAATGACAGTAATGTGGTGTACATTATGGTTGTACCAGGAATTTTGCGTGTAATGATTACCATTACTAATGTGATTGTACGGTAAAATAAAGAATTTTGGTGATAAAAAAAAGCTGTAAAATTTTTTAATGCATTGTATGTACAATATGTGGTTTGTGACATACGGAGCAGTTAAGAATAAAGTATACCTGTTGGTAATTGATTACCGCCACTAAAAGACACCTACTACTTCAATGTCACAGCATTATCGATCTTTGAGGTATGAGTAGCAAGTATGCTGGTGTTGGCGGAAGAATGTAATTGCGATTCTCGCTCTTCTGGCTATTCGTAATCCACGAGGTTCATCCGTTCGTTAACAAAAAAGCAAGTATGCTGAATATGACAGTCATTGAAATATTCGATTATGTTTTTTTACCCCACGACGGCGAGAAACGAAAGGAAGTCTGTCTGTATTTTTTTGTTAAAAGACTATATCCTCTTTAGGAACATATCCTATGTCGCCGGGGACTTTATAAACATGCATGTCACGAAGGCCAGACTCAGTAAAAGAATTTGTGGGTCACATAGAGTGGTATCCCATGTCGGATTTGAACCCACAACACACGGCAAGGTAGAAAGCGGCGTGGCGACCGCTTCAGCAAGGCCGGTCTTGCGGTCTTGTGCAATGTGTTGGTACGTTCCACCGTAGCACCTAATCTACTGAACCGATTTTAAGGACAAGCATGAATAGATTCGTAATAATAGGCCCGGCAACATGGGCTATATATAACCTGGCTTAAATTTTATCAAAATATTTTATGTAGTCGGGTAATACTGTTTTAAACTTTTTCTTGGTTACTTTGTGGATTTAAAGAAAAGAAATATAGCTGAATAACTGGCCCTCTATAAATAATAATAAAATAAATAATATAATAAATATTTTCGGACACTTTTAACACACAACGCCATCTAGTCCCAAACTAAGCAGAGCCTGTACTATGGGTACTAGACAACTGATTTTATTACATATATATACACTTTTTTTTGTAAATACATATACATTATACATAGAAAACACCCAAACTCCGACACAAATATTTGCAGATCATACAAACATTTGGTCCGACCCAGAATTCGAACCCGAGACCTCATGGACAGCAGTCGCGTACGCTACCACTGCGCCACCGAGGCAGATTTATGCCTCTGTTATTGCCCGTAGCATGACGTTATTGCGCGGAAACAAATTTGTTGCCCATAATAAAGGTTACAGTGAGCCAACCTGTAACGATAGACATATTAGTAAGCTGGCACGGACTTTAATTTTGATATTTTCTAGGGCAACAATTCTTCCCTACAATTGTTTCACAATTTACGCAGTGCATACAATGAAAACTCAAAATAAATTATTACCACCCGTTTTTGAAACATTTTTCATTCATACTCCACTCCTATTGGTCGTAGCGTAATGATACTCGAACGGTTTCTATAATATTGAATTTTGGTTTTCAAATTAATGCGTTGTTCCCAAGGTTAATACGTTCAATAAAACTTCAGTTCTATAATATTATTTTAGTATGGATATAGCCCAAGGTAGTGTATTGTAAAATAAATATTTTATCTCAATTTCTTAATATTTTATGTTTTTTTTTATTTATAACTTACGCACTTTAGTACATCACCGGACTTATTGTCCAGGCCATTCCTACCATTCAACCTTAGGGTGGTGTAAAAATCTTGTGAGGCAGGTGTGCACATGTTTCGTACTTAACTATTTTTAAAATATACATTATAAATATATATTTTATAATAATATTGCATAAAATACAAATTACACATACACTAGTACAAATTTCATTTTAAATGAATTTTTCCAGACAACAGTTTTCATGGACCCCACAGTATAATTTACGTGTGTGTTCGTGTTAAGCCATTGACAAACAGATGTAGTCCATTAATAAATGTAATAGACGTGACATATGGAATACCAGTTCAGGTTTAAAGTGCGTTATAGTGTTAGATTAAAAATAAATAATAGTAGAATTGGCTGTTTTATGTAAAATAGTTTTCATAAATAACTTTCATAAATCTAAATGAAATTTCTTGCTATGATTATAACTCCACTAATTTACGAGAAATCTGAACTCGGTTTAAAAATCGTCTTGGCGACTAGATTGAGGATTTTAGGTCTAGAAAGCGTGCCGAAACCAAAATTTAACCATTCGAATCGGTGGGCGAAAACTAGAAAGAAATCCGAACCTAGCAATAATTTTACATTAACAGTGAATAACTACATTTATATCAATGTATTAAAAATAACTTATATTTGTAATTGCAAAATAAGGTACCAGTCAGTCTTTTCAAATTCAAGTCACTTACTAGTCGCTAATTGAAGTTCCTACATACTCAGCCACCAAAATTTCAAGACCTGTTTATTAATTCGTAAACTTAGAATTTTAAGACGTTGCAGGGAAGTAAGAGGTTAAGTGGGGGTCACGTGTGCTGGTAGGTGCTTTCCTTTGGATGTGGAACCTTTTCGGGCTTACTGTGGAGGTGATTTCAGTACCTCATTAATTCAAACAATCTTTTGAAACTTTTCGTCGGCTTCTATTTCAGGTGACACTTAATTAAGTCCGATTCGGGGAGTTCGTACTATTTTAAGAGTTCGTCTTGCTCGTTACTGAAATCTTCTTCATTTTACTCTTCGTTCTTTAATTTTCAGTGGCCTAGAAGTGGAATAATATAAATTACAGTTCAGTTGTATTACCAAGTACCGAAGGGAAATAGTCATTATGAACACCATCTGTTTTAAGTATCTCATAACGTTACAGGTAGTAGTTTTCTCTTACCCATTTAATTTGGCTTTTCACTTTATTGTTGGTGAAAACCCTTTTTGATAATGTAAACGGTTTTTGCTTTTGTAATTCGATTATATCCTTACCTATCCTACCTTATTCTATTTTGGTAGGGTTAACATTACTTTATTTTTCTTGTCTTTACTGTCTTCTGAGATGTAGTTTCTCACTGATTGTACGGACACTTTTAGCCAACGTACAACGATATGTTCGAATTTTCGGTACATCTTTTATTGGGTTATTGCTAAGAGTGCAACATGTGAAAATGTACAAATAATTAAAATTGAAGTGTCTGTATGCAATTTTGAGTTCACAAATTATAAAACAAAAATTACATCGGAAGAAACCGCCTTAAAGAACTCGACCAAATTGAGATGCTACCATATGAGAAACACAAGCTTTCAAATTAAAACCATTATCATCAAAATCGGTTCACTCCGTTAAAAGTTTTGAGGTAACAAACAAAAAAAAACATTCCAATTGAAATACATAAGGAGTATCTGAGGCAATTTTTTTAAGACAAGCTTTGCCGTTCGGTGTTTCCCGCAGAGTTTTTAAAGCTAGAAAGATAACCGCTAACAACATAGCGATAATCTACTAATGCCTAATATGCTTATATGTAAAATGGATTGGTATGATGTACTCGTATAATTGCAATCACAACTTCCGTAGCCGATTGATATAATTCACAAAAAACTTAAACTGTTCTGTTTTTCTAATAATTCTCTTTTTAAATAAACCTCACACAGTGCTGACGGATTTCTTTGTGAAAGTAAAAACAAACAAGCGATTTGATTCTTCAATTCACGTTCATTTTAATACTACCTAAATCGTTTGCAGCCCATTTCAATATAAGCTAAAATAACATATTTCTGTACTCCCTAAATATTCTTGAAACATAAATCAGAACAGTTTGTAAATTTCAATATATTAATTTGCATTAAATTTTCCTTGGCATCGAACCCATTTATTTTGTTTGAGGTTAACCCAATTTCACGGTGGCGCGTGAATAGCATAACGGCTTCTATTACATGTAATTTAGTTATTATGCATACGTGAAATAAATCTTAATGTGTAGGAAGCAAATTTAAGGAGTCGACTCAGGTTGTACTTGTATGACTAAGCGAAACATACCTAACTTGGGAGGGTATGGTTTCTTTCTAGTTATGGATTTTGTCCTGTTAAATTACAATAATGTTTAAATCCATATTTTCTCTCTACTTAAACCTATTTAGTATATAAATAAAATGTAAATGAATAATTTCGGACCAAGAAATATTTTTGGTAAACAGAATGCCGTCCAGTTCTAAGCTAAACAGAGCTTGTATTAGTACATTATAATCTTTTTTATTAGCACATATGTATATTTATGTACATAATTATTGTGTAAACGCTACAAAATAATTAGGTACTATTATAAAATTAAAAGTGTGTGTATACTCTCATAATGGTTTTGATGCATATATAGTCCATAAGTCCAGTCCATGTGCTGACGAGTCCGTGTGGTGACGGTTTAGGAATACAAAGTATTACCACAGCTATTCCTCCTACGGGTATCATAAGAGGTGACTGAGGAGGAAAGAAGTGAAATCTATTGATATTATGTATTCTTCTTATTATATTTGTATCAATAAAAAAGTTTAATAACCTCCCACCGATATAAATATAAATACTATAAATTAGCTTAGGGTGTAACATATGATAGTACCGTTTAGAACGTATTATATTGGCCGAAGTTCTTAAACTGGTGAATACTGGTGTCTTGGGTTAGGCAATTGAAATGCAGACGCTCCAAGCCTTCAGTTGTATTTATGAAGTTATAAAATACAATTAATAATAGTAGCAACACTATAGATGAAATGAGCGGCTATGGTTTTTTAAAGCGTTAGAAGCTATTAGATTTTTACACTCGCTCATAGATCACGTATCTATGAGCGAGTGTGAAAATCTAATAGCCTTTATCAATAATCCATATCTAATTAAATTAGAGATAGTCTATTTATTTGTTTCAATTCGTTTTCAGTATAATTGATTTAATACTTTTATTTAGAAGCAGTATCACTTTTTTAAAGTTTTCAAAGAAGAAAAAAAAATTCTCTTTAAGCTTTTAGAACATTTTAATAACCTATTTCTGGTTAAAACTGGAGATAGATTTTTTTAATGGGACTAATCCCGTCCACATGCCCTCCACTTTAACTTCAGAACACCAGGATCAACAGCAATGATCCACGAGCACACCGAGTTGTGACACTCGGGGAGTCCTTGATATAACTGTCTATGAACCCGCAATAAAATAAATCACTTCCCTAGGGCCTAAGCAAAGCGATAGATGGATAGGAGATATAATAGATGGATTGAGATAGGTTATTGAAAGCAGCTGTTATGAATCTTAAAGAGTGCGAGCTGTACCGGTTAGTGGGAAATGGCATCTTATCGTCTATGCTTGCCTCTGACAATGAAGCGTAAGTGTATGTATGTCAATCATCATCAACAACCCATAATGTCCCACTGCTGGGCTTGGGTCTCCTCTCAGGAGAGGGTTAAGGCCATACGTCCCCACGCTGGCCAAGTGCGGGTTGGGGACTGGCAAGAATACGTTGTGGCTACGTAAATCTTGCCGTCGCATGTTTTTAAGCCGCCCGAAGGCCTGCAACTAAGCTTCACGACTGTTATCGTATGACAACAACCGGGACCGACTGCTTAACGTGACCTCCGAATCACGGAGACTCTCATGGTAGCATACCACCAGCGGTCACCCATCCAGGTACTGACCGCGCCATCGTTGCTTACCCTCGATGATTGTATCTAATCACCGAGAGCAACTGGGCTATGATCTTATTGATGGTGCCACTATTATTTGGTTAGGTTAGGTTACATTAGACTCTCCTCGAGTGGGCAGGGCGGCAGCACGGGACCCTTTCCTTCCGACTGACGCAGGTGCTTTCCGGGCACGGTTGCTTCGGGAAGTATCTGCACTCGGTCGCGCGGAGGGAATTGAGTCCCGCCTGCCACCACTGCGACTGCAGTGAGGACTCAGCCCAGCACACGCTGGCCGCGTGCCCCGCTTGGGCGCCGCAGCGTCGGGCCCTCACTGCAGTCATCGGAGAAGATCTCTCGCTGCCGGCCGTCGTACGCTCCATGGCCGGCGGCGAGAGCAGTTTTACCGCGGTCGCGACCTTCTGCGAGGAAGTCATCTCGCAGAAGGAGGCGGCGGAGAGGGCCCAGGAGGACGATCTCCACTCGGACCTGCTCCGCCGCCGGCGAACCGGGCGGCGGAGGCGCGCCTACCAGCGCCT
>PKRV01001141.1:103765-181201 GCA_003709505.1 Hyphantria cunea
CCCTGAGTGTGGCCGCGAATGAGCGGGACGGGTTTTCCCCCCCATCCGTTTCACAGGCTACCCGCGAGGGGGCGACGTTACGCGTGTGCCGTACGTCGCCTTAATTGAGAGTTTACCATCAGACGACGGAGCCCGCTTCAGTGCGGGCAGGCGCTGGGAGAGGTCCGGATGGCGTAAGAAAGCGGTTCCCGGATCTCTCCCGTCTCAGGCGCGCAGAGTGGCACACCGTGGTGGTTAGTGGGTAGTCTGGCGAGTCAGTCAGGAGTCCCACACAAAGCGAACCCCCCGTCCCCGCGGGGGGGGGGAAGAAGTGCGTAAAGGCATTCCACCACGAAAAAAAAAAATGGTTACATTAGACTCTGCCCGCTTCAGTGCGGGCAAGCGCTGGGAGGGGTCCGGATGGCGTAAGAATTCGGTTACCGAATCTCTCCCGTCTCAGGCGCAGAGTGGCACACCGTGTGGTTTTAGTCGGTTCGATTCCGACACACCGCCCCGTCGCAAACCCCGGTTTGGTGAAGGCCCGAGGGGGTATCCACACATAAAAAAAATGTTACATTAGACTAGATTTTACTCGCGGCTCCGCTTGCGTATATATGGGTTGTTGCGGTAAAGAGAAGTCTATATTCTTCCTTAAGGGTCAAATTATTTCCATGCTGAATTTCATTGAATTCGGATCAGCCATTTAACCGTGACGATAACAGGGCAGACAGAGTTACTTCGAATTTATAACATTTGTTTGGATTTATAGGTATTCCTGTGCAAAATACTCAATAATATAATTAATCATAATAAGTGGCGAAGTGTCATTGACAGTTCTACCTTTTACTTATTTTGTTTCTAGGGATATGCTCCCTTGTTGTACTTTCTGGGTGCATAAAAGATCAATATCGTCGCAGATATAACATAAAAATCTTTATCGTAATGTCAACCTTAACTATAAATCTTTTAGAACTTATTTAAATTACTAAAGTCTCAACCAACTTCTATAATATTATCGTAATCTCTAGATGTATATAAATCAGACAATGTATTCCATTCAATCGTCTATGCAAATTTATACACATACCGAATCATCAGTTCAAGGACATCAATCAGGTCTAGATGGTTACGATATTACATGAATTAGTGAGTATGTGTGAGTGAAAGGGTCTATGAATTCTTCAGACACTTGCTCACTTTTAAAAAATACTGGTAATACCTCCACAAACTTCCTCACAACAGAGAAAGATAAAGCAAATAATATTTTAGTCTAGTTAAAGAATCGCAGGAAAGATTCATATAGAAACTTTGCTTCGATTTTTCGAACAAAGGCAGCTCCTAAAACGTGAAAAGCTTGTACTTCGAACGCATATAAACCAGTATTGGATCTTTACGATTCAGTAGACGATTTTCTCTCATTTTTTAGCATTACTTTCAAACGTCATAAAACTGAAATTGTTTTTTTTATCGACAGCAACGAATAAATATTTATTGGTGTGAGATATAACGCATTCCTGTACCGTATTTATTCGATCATATATAAGTTACTGGAAGTTTATTTAGGAAAGATAACAAAGGTTCGCCTTTTTTAACGAGATGTTCTGCGCAGTTTCATTTATGTTTATGATTACTGCTACTGTTCTAAGAATAGAAGCTTTAGTATGAGCCTTAAATTGTTTTCAAAAAAGATTTGTCGCTGTTCATAGTTTAATTGGGATTTGTCCAGCTGTGTTTCAGCCATTTTGAAGTTATTGAGCAACAAACATCCGTAGATCACTTGCTCCTATACACTTTTGTGTTTATAAACTAATAACATTACTAGTTACTGCTTAGCAATCTAAATTCGATCATTGTTAATTTTTTTAACTTTCCACAATTTTCCTCACTTTCACTTTTCTCTTTCTCTGTATAAACTTTAACTATGTACAATATCTTATTCTTCGTTTCGCTTTATTTCCGTAAACAGGGGTTCAAAGTTTTTATTTCACGTATTTATGTTTAGAAAATATGTAGATACAGACCAAATGAGAAGTACTCTCTCTCTAAATGGAAGCCTGAATTGAGAATGAGGTGGATTTATAAAATTTAACTCAAACAACTGAAATCAGGAGCATTCTTCAACTAAGCATCAGTATGGACGTCAAATTTAGGCATGGTAATAGTCATAAACTAGGTGACCGAACCTCGTGGCATTCCTGACTCACTGACGACACGAACCCTCGCAATTTTCTCGCCAGATGAACCTCCAATAAATTCTTAAAACTGACAAGTGTCAAGTTTGGAATATAAAATACTGCTGGTTTTAATTACTGAACATTGATTTTGTAGTTAAGAGTAGGTATATACTTCAGAAGTACAAAAAATTAAATATGTTTAGGAAAATACCAATGGATGAATTCCAGTCTCATGTAAATTAGAGACATAAAGCTTTTTTATATTTATTTATACATTAGTCTGTACTATTTTTAATATTATCTATCTTTGAATATTAGTAATATCTATTTTAACACCAATATTATAAATTTGAAAGAAACTCTGTCTGTCTGTGATTCAGATGAATTTCTGGACAGAGATAGATTAAAATTTGGAGAAGGGCATAGTCCACTCTCTGTCGCGATAAACGACATACAACCGGCGGGTGCGCCATTGTTTAGTGACCCTTGGTAAGTTACTAAGCGATTCAATTTATTGATACTTATTCGAGAATGGTATTCATACTGATATTTAAGCACTGTTACAATCGCCCTGACCAAAGATGAAATGAGTAACTGTGGGTGGAAGATTTTTCCTCACGGGAAAATAATATCAGTGGTGCGTTTTAGTCTTACATTATATTCTTAAACATCTCACACAGGGCCATTTAATACCAAGCCAGGCCTGCACTGAAGCCTGTACTATGAT
Organism: Hyphantria cunea; assembly: GCA_003709505.1. Taxonomy (NCBI): domain Eukaryota; kingdom Metazoa; phylum Arthropoda; class Insecta; order Lepidoptera; family Erebidae; genus Hyphantria; species Hyphantria cunea. Next base: position 106,646 of record PKRV01001141.1, read on the forward strand.
AACCAGACTACTGATGATCACAAGTTCATAATTCTAAATACATAAGTATTGTAAGTAAATAACACCCAGAACCAGAATAAATGAGTATCTTCATCACACAAAGTTTAGTCATAAGTGGGAGTTGAATCCACTTTCTCAGCCCTGCCAGTCAGTATCTTAAACTACAGGACCAATACGCCTGGCTGTCGGTTGTAATAAAATTTGGAGAGTATATTTGAACTTAAGTTTTTCATGTATCTCGTAAATAAGCGATATTTTCAACTTACGACAGCATCCAATGAAATTATCACATACTGAAAACTTTTAGGGTATTTTCATGCGAACATAATTTCCATACATTCCTTTATCGTGAAAGTGATGAATATTCTGAATATTTAATGTAAAACAAGCCGTTTATCTAATACTTCAATAAACTCAGGCTTTGTATGTTCAGTCCCTAAACTCATGAGCGCTCAAATTTACAATTTATATGCGAAATGTATGATATGAATCGTAACTTTTAGTTTAGTATTATATCTGTATATGACTGATTTCATGATTTAATTCTAAACTACATAACATTTGAATATTTTAGATGAGCTGAATTCCGATTAATTTAGCACATCTATTTATTACCTACTAGTTCACACCCGCCACCTCATCTACGTCTCCTATTGCTATAATTTTTCAAATAGCACCAGCACTTCCTGGGATTATCGTGATCAACTAAAAACACAAACTCTGTAGGTTTTAATTGTATTGTTTAGTAAGTTTATTGAATTTTTTCTTAAATTATCATTTAACCTTTTATTTTAGTTTTTTTTTTAATATTTATGTATTTAAATAAAGTCTATTTTTAATTGAACTTCACTTTTGACTGTTTTCGAAAGACAAAATTAGAAGCAATGTCTTATGTTATTATTACTTAAGATTTTTTTCAATTTTATTGTATTTTATCAATTTATATAAGAATGTTAAAACAAAACACGATCGTACTGAATGCACGTTTCTTTTAATCTCGTACACAAAGAACAGTAGTTGATTTTCTAATTACAACTTACACCCGGTGCCTGGCTTATAACTTGAAGTAAATAAAATTGACAACTTGTGAATAAGTTCTCAAGTTAACTCTGTCAGATTATGTCATATGTAGTATTGTATGTTATATTACGTAAAATAGACAATTTCACTAGGTCAGTTTATTTACACAATATTACAGATTATTGGTCTTTCGTCCGTTGCCATAACTTAGAAAATGTCTCTGTCTGTCTGTAAAGCTTCCATAACTAAAACTTAAGCTTCCATTATAAACTCAAATTTGACAAGAAGGGGCTCTAAATGTGAAGCGGTGCGAGGGCAACAAATCGATCTAGCTAGGATTCATTTCTAGAAAACTCGGTCATCCAGGTACTATCAATGATATTTACAGTTCATGCCAATATCGCTAACAATTACATGGTATATTGTGTATTAGCGCTTATTTCTTTTTTCATCGAAATTAACCGTAATCTACTAAGATTAATTCCTAGAACTTGCGTATGTAATTTTGCAACCCATTAGTTCTATTCGTGGGAATATTAGAAATAGCTATTAAATGCGGAGAATTATACTCAGCGTTTCTACGAAGGCAACTAGGCTTGTGGTGTTACAAGTCATAAACGTTTTGTTATGAGCATGATATTTGGAGGTTGCTATTAATATTTAATGTAAGACTAAGTAAGACAACAAATACTTTCATAAAAAGTCTACCTAGACCCTATAAGTAATAGCGCCGTTAATATGCTTCAACCCACAGACCAATAAAAAGTAGTGTTTTTATTGATCTGAAACCTGAACCCTAGCGAGTAAAAGATCAAAAAAATGAATATTGAGCAAGTTTTATAAATATACATTTACCCCCCCATTTCCCCAAAAAATACTTTTTTTTTGGGGACATAGGGTCGGTTTCATATTGATGCTGCAGCTTAAAAAATACCGACTTTAATTATTTTCAACCGAGTGTGTGAGGATACTATAGACTCTTCCCCTTTTTATTAACCTTCTTATTATTTTGAGGAAAAGTGCTGAGGAAGGGTCGCCATTCATGGTCAGTAATGCACTTTCTACTCTTGAACTACAGTAAATGCAGTAGTTAATAACCATGAAACCATTGTTTGAGCCTTCTATCATAAAATAAATTTATTAAATAACCATACTAACTGCACTATAACGATAGGGCTACACTACTCGCGAACCATATAATTAGGGTCGTTTGTATTATCGGACACAGATGCAAATTCGCGTAGCCGAGCCGTTCGGGCGTCGCAAATTAATGCGATCCTCTGACTAGTATTGATGAACTACTGCGATTGAATAAATTAACGCGTTTGTCTATGCCAGATGCGATCGTACTGTATTCAGTTTTGAATTGTAGGTTTATTTTGTACAGTATGAAACGAATTGGGTTGCAAAAAGTTTTAAGGTATAAAGAGTGGTATGTTCTATTAAGAAGCGGTTGTGTATAGAAAAATGCATGTAAAAAGATATAAAATGGGATGTGAAAGGAATTCTTATTACTAATGATCTGAAAGTTTGGGTCGATGGTTATCATTCATTAATTTTAGTTTAGTGAGGTTAACAATAATTCTGTTGTTGTTCTGTAATTGTTGACCTCACTAAACTAAAATTCACTAAATTTTGTTGTTGGATTATATACTTATTAATAAACTTTTATATGGTACTGAACTAAATATGAAGCTAAGATGTGAAATATTGAAAAATGGACTGTAAGCAAATAATAAATATAGATTCCAACAACAAAGTTTAATTAATTTTAGTTTACTAACACACAAAATGACGACTTCGATGAATGAGATATAAATCATTACTTTTTTCTGATTTAAAAAGACAACTCCCGCATTAGGAATATATTATCCTTAAAAGCTTCGAGCGACATTGTTTACTTTTGTGATACCGTATTATATTCGTATCTTACTGTAACGAAGTTATAATTGTAGACAAAACAGAAAACAAATGATGAAATGAGCACTTATTTGAATTTTCTTTTATGTAAATGTAAATTGCAATTCGATTTCAGTAATGTAGGCTATCTCGATTTTAGATCTCAAAAACCATTCCGACATAAATTCGGCATTTTGTAATAATCCGTGGATTACCGCATAATTTGTCCGAATAATCGGCACAGGGTGGCTTTTAAGGAAGATCTAAGTTATAGTAAGTTTATGTTACAAATACCATACACAAGAATAAAAATAATAATATAAATATTATTAGAACAGAAAAACAGTATACAAATACATTTGTGTACGAAAATAACCACATTAGCTATAAACTGTGTCGTGGCTATTATAGCCCATCTCCAGCAAAGTACAGACATAAGAGTTCTTCATTCATGATAGTAGATTAGAAAATTAACTTATACATTACAAAAAAAAAACACTATAATGAGTATGGATGAGTGTGAGTGAATGTTGTGTGTGTGTGTGTGTGTGTGTGTGTGTGTGTGTGTGTGTGNGTGAGTGTGCGTGTGCGTGTGCGTGTGCGTGTGTGTGTGTGCAGTTTTTTTGAGATCATTATTGCGAATTTTAAAAAACTAGAAAATAAAATTAACGAGCCTAACGCATCGTTTACTTGGTTGGTGTATTAATAATAATAATCTTTATTGACAATCCAGTTTATACACAATTGTGTGTCGGTGTTAGCCGCACTAGGCTTAGCCTGTATTGCAGCTAGCTGTTGTACTATTTACAATCGGACCTTATCTATAGGGACATAAACTAATATAATGATTTATCAAAGTTTTATAAAATTAGATACAAGGGTAAAAGGTGATTGTGTTTGTAGTTATTGCGTTGTTTGTGAACAGAGTGTGATGTTGTGTGTTGAGTGTGTATGTGGTGTGTAGGTGTGAAGGATCAATTCATTTACACAAATGGCTTCAGAAATCGTTTTAGTTTTGTTCTAGTTCATGGTAACTCAAGCCCATCAAAAACTCGGTAACGCTGATCTGTTTTTCACGGGCGGTTTTATGTCTAATGTCTAGTTTGTTTGCGATTGAATTGTAGGGGTACGGGTAATTTTTTGTGATCTTCTCGCAAATGCCGTTTTGGTTCTAGCAGTATTGACTTTAAATAATCGTTGTCTTTACTTATCTTTGTATTCTGGTAAGTTTTGGACACACTTGTGTAAGGAAATAACGGCTCGCACTATATAAAGAACCCGATTACTTAGCAATTTAGCTCTGTACAGACTTGGTGTAGAGAATCTGATAGGTTTTTTTTAATATGACTTTTAAAACCGATCTTTGAGCTCTTTCTTAATTTAACAGATGCAATGTTGATGTGCCACCCCATACAATATGATAATATGGATTGGCAAAGTGATATATAAATACAATTTAGTAGTCTGATATCGGCTACATCCTTAAGTTCTACAAAAACCTAAATTAATTTCTTGATTCTGGCTGATACCATACTAATATGTTCTTTATAGGTAATTAATTATACATACAGGTAATTAATTAATTATAGGTAAGTTTATTACCTATAATGATACCTAGGTACTTTACAGAGTAGGATCTCTGAAGTTCACTGCAGTCGCAGTTGTGTCTAATGAGTACGTTCGCTTCCTTTTGATTAAAATCACATGAGCGAATGCGGATTTTAAGAATAAGAATTACGTAAATTAAAACGTAAAGTTTCGAGCAATAATAGCATATATTAGAAATTACTCGAGGTGTTAAAACCTCCTTAACCCCAAAAATTACGCGCCTATCTGCTCTTTAATAAATCATTTTATGAATCCCGAATCCTTTAGTAATACCCCATTTAAATATGAACAAAGAACTTTTAATATACTTTTAGTAAATACTCGTATATTTAGGCTTCCATTACAAAGCTAGGCTGTACCAGTTGATTAATATTCCTCCATTTATCTCAGATAAGTGACTCGTTGGGTTGGATAATGTATACATTCCACTATATATATTTTCAAAGAGATGTATATTACAAAAGAAATATTAATTCTTTTGTTTTTTGTTCTGCTGAAAGCCTTTAGGCACTGGGCTTCTATCTTAGCAGCGGTCTCTTTTGATCCATTAGTACATTAGCTAAATAATTTAAAGCTGAGACCAACCTAACAGCATTTTTTTTCTAATCTGTTGTCTCTTTCTAAAATGGGGCAAAAACAAACAAAGTTGAACACAATCAACGTATAAGAAAAATCATTACGGGGTGAATACTATAAAGAATAATCTATGGAATAAATCCATCCATACTTACTAATAATAAAGATTCGAAAAGAACTCTATCTGTCGATCTATTACGCTTTCACGGCAAAACCGCTGGACCGATTTCAATGAAATTTGGTATGGAGATATTTCTATTCTTAAGACAAGACATAAACTACTCCTTAACGCGATAACCGACACACATACGGGCGTAGCCACGGGTAAAAGCTTTTAGACACATCAATATTTAAAACTATATTAAGTATTGATGTGATTAATCTTTATCAATTCAGTTAATTTTCATGAAACGTATAGAAAATAAATTTGGCTCAAAAATAGGTTTTTAGAGTAAACAAAAAAAAAGACATGCGAATATAATACATCACTGCTATTGGTTTAATCCAAAGGCAGGCATCTACAAACCTTTAGACTGTAAATTAAATAAAAATGATTGCAAACTTTAGCTATGTGCATTTCTATATGTATGTTCATAATTTTTCTTCATTATCCTCTACATTATATACTAAATTAGGATGAAAACTTGACCGAGATCATAGCTTGACATTACACCTCTAACAATATTTACTCTTCTGCGCTCCTTAAAGTTAATTTGTTTGTACATATGTATTATACCTTGTTTCTGAAAGTAAACTAAGGGTCAGGTTATCTTTTTGGGTCTGTTTACACTGCATGCTATCCCAAACTTAGCATTTACGGCTCCTGTGAAGGGTTCATCAGATCAAGATTTGTGTGTTGTTGTTGTTTTGTCGTTTTACTATTAGTTTAAAATAGTACGGGAACAAATTTTCTCGTCCACGCCATTATCACAGAACAGTTCGAATATTTATCACTAAGAGTTGAGAAGTCTTAGGTTTTGATCCTTTGATTTATGGTCCGGGTCTTCGCAGTCGCCCGAGCTTTGGTAAATCTTAGGATTTACCAAAGCTCGGGTTTTCGCAGTCGCATAAACATATAAAATCACCTACTCTATCTGTTTCATCAACGCAAACCTCAGCCACTGAAGCAAATCTTTGAAATTGGACAGTTTTTGTTGCTTTTATAATATGAGCACCTATTACGAAATGTCTTTTTGGAATCTGCAGCTCTAGGTAGATTCAAAACTTTAGGATTAAATTGAACTTTAGGAATATCTAGAAGTTCATCATTTTCATAGTTACATACACAAAACTAGAAGTATTTACTTTTATGCAGCCAGCAAATAATAAATTACAGCAGTACTTACATTGCTATTGTATTAATAAACATGAAACAATATTGCAATAAACAGGCTGTAAATAATCTTTCTGAAAACCGAAATATTTACGCATCAAATCTATTTGATCAATATACCACCCAAGTCAATTTCCTTTGGTTTACTTACGCAATTATATAACAATATCTCGATAATGCAAGAAACACTAGAACTATTCAAATAAATCAATGTGAGCGATATATCAATGGGAAATTCAATAGAAAATTTTGCATCTGACAATATTACATTTGTAATTAAATATTACTACATACTATGAATACATTGGCATGTACCCTAAGAATCTGACTGTGTGCTAGATAAGTAAGTACATAATTTAATATTCTCTATTCTTTTCTGTAATCTTAGTCTGGTTTGTGTTCATTAAATAGGATATCACCTTAGATTATTTATATGTCTAGAAAGAGCATCGTGATACAAAAGAACAAAAATTATGACACAACTTTTCAATACTTGTATGCGTGAGAGCTACGTCTTACTCTCGCTTCGTGTAATTTTGATTTCTCACTAGTTGTTTTTGCTTTTAAGAAAATGCGAAAAATTATAATAGTGTTGGATAAATTTTGTAGCTAGAAAAATATGTTAGAAAAACAAAATCTGACACACCTTAATAATATGTCTATGTGGTTTTTTATTATTTTTTATCATTAAGTGGTTGGCTGTTTGAAGCTGTTGGGTGATGATTAAAAATATGTCGTACTAGTAATTAATTTTGGTCTAGTATTGTGAAAGCCAGTAACTAACAATTTTTAAGCCATCTATTTGTCTTTTTGATCGAAATTTAAAAGGAGGAAGAATGAAATTTTACAAAAATGGTGCGGCAGCTATATTGGATTAAAAAAATAACACAAAATTAATATTCAGTAACTCTAAAAACCCCTTACACGATACCCATAGCGTCATTTAATAAAATCTTGCGTAGGCCATATCCGCTAGCTTCATTTTTATGCAGGTGTTTTAACTTCATAAACTAGCAACACCAGCATTAAACACAAAATGGCGACTACAATATTTATTTATTTTATAAACTATTTATTGGTTTTGTTTGCTGTAATAGATACAAAACAATGATTCTGAACGATGATATATATGATAATTTCTACACACTTATCGCACAGTTCGCTATTTTTATCAACGAATAATATGACAGCAACGTGTATCCAAACGCGTATCCACTGACAGTACGTTTGATAATAAACTAGGGAAAACTATGTTTTGCGCCAGTAGTTGGCGTATTTTTTTTCCTTTGTTTTTACAGCTTTGACTCTCTATCTAGACATATAAATTGTCTAAGGGTATCAAATACCTTTTTGAAAAGTGATTGATTTGCTTTAAAAAAAGGGTAAACAACTAATATGTTTATTGAAATGGTTAATTTTATCCAATCAAATCAAATCCAATCGTCTATTTAATTCAGCTTAATTTTTTTCCAGAAAATCTAAACAAATAATAATAAGGCGTACATTTTAAATGACGTCTGAAATATTACTGTTGAAGCAGCTAGTCCCACATAATAAGCTAATATTAGGCAGGCAGTCATTAAAAATAAAGGAATATTAATCTGTGTTTTTTTTTCCACTACCATAGGCTGTTAATTCACATCAAGTTGGTCATGATTCAGTACCTGCTCCCGTAAGACTGCAATATTCTTCCATACTCCATCGATAATAAATGTCATCTTGTCTGTGACAATTTTATAACCTGCCAGTACACAACGTCGCAATGCAGGCAATAAAATTGTAGTTTATTGCATGAGTGCCTTTGTGATTGGAATATTTATAGTGAATTCATTGCGGTTTGTGTACTTTGTGTTACAACGGAGTTTCTAAGTTATTATTAAGTTCCAGATTATAATTACCACAGTGAATACTCATACATACTTATATAAATGTTGATGTTCTGTTATACATTAAGTTTAGAGATTTCTTTGCTTTGGATCAGCTTAAATTTCTTATTTTTACATACTCACACTTACATATATAATGCCATGTCTATTTCCCAGAGGGGTAGAAAGAAAAAAATGATCTACACTGATTATGCTAAAGGCTTAAACTACTCGATTTTGGTTATTCAGTAAATAACAGTAACATGGAGTATAATATAGTTTACTAAAAGGTTTGATTATCAATTATAATATTATGTTAGTTTTCGTTATTAGAATTTCACTATTATTCCATTAAGGTCTTCTACAGCTTACTCTATTTCCCTAGTCTTTGCTTTACTTCTAAATTTTTGGGTTTGGTTGTTTTTTTATGTTTTTTTTGTATGTATATTATCAGTTGTCTAGTACCTATGATACTATTTATTTTCTATATCTAATTTAAGTTTTCTATATCTAATCAAATTTTTCTATTATCTAAATCTAATCTAGTTATCTAATTAATCAAATTTTTCTATATCTAATTATAATAAACTCGGCTTAGTTTGGGACTAAATGTCATTGTGTGTTAGATGTTCGAAATATTTAATAATATATTTAAATAATTTATTCTCCATTCTTATGTCTCATGGATTTTACTGTAGCTATCATGTCATATATCAATCTGATTTTATTAAACGGTTTTATTTAGCATGCCCTGTTTGTTTATTAATTTGTTTATTTGACCACCAACAAATTTACCAATCTTGAAATTGAAATTTAACCCTCTTTCTCTTGACAGATTGATCTGAAATTTGGTACACACCTTTGATTCTGGTGACAATACAATTAGATAAATTCTGTTTCATTGTAAATCAGAGATGATCGCTGTTACAAAATGGCGGCTCACTAGTTTTGTCACGACTACCTCAATATGGGTATCAAATGAAAGAACTCAACTGGCCGCCGCTACAAAATGGTGGTTTACGCATTTTATCATGACTACCTTGGGCTTGGCTTGCTTTACCTAAGGGCTTGTCTGAAAACAGTTCACTTCGAAAATTTTAAAACTAAATACTTGGAAATAAACAATAATATTAAAAAAGTATTTAATTGAAACGGTTTTATAAAAATAATGTACTAAAAGCTACAAAATGATTTAGCACAAGGGACCTACCCAATTTTATTGTTTCCAATATGATTTCGTCGCATCGCTATGGTTATGTGTTAATTAAATATTAATATTGTGAACAAAATATTACGTCAAATGTACTAACAGCTCTATTTTTTATTTACAAACTAGTTACAGACAGTTTATAATGTAATTAAACGATTAATGCCGTTTGTGTTTATTTTGTAATTGATATACATTGAAAGCTATTTATACACAATCGACTGCTGAATTGGTAACTAATACTCTGACGATAAAATATTATTAATGAAAATTTTCTAATTGAAATTCTCAGCATACAACGAACGTGTAAACTTTTAGTTTTATATGTGCCACAAAGAAATGATAATCATGATCAAATTAGTTCAAGCCGAATCTGAACCAAATTTGGGTGATAGCCTTAGGTAGAACTACTAGTAGGTGCGTAAAATAAAACCACTCTGAATGCATTTCTATAAACCAATTACTACATACATATGATTACATTGAGCTTATAAGGGTTCAGCAGTAACCAAACGATAACGCAATTGAGATAAAAGCACCTGCACCATTTATCGCGATTTATTTGGTAGTTAACTTTTATTTTAAACAAGTCATGTATTAAAGTAAAGTGATTTAGTGACTATGGTTTTTGAGATAACCATGCATCGTGAACAACAACTTTATATATTTATCCTCACCAAAAAAAAATTGTTACAGAAAATGAATAAGTACAATTAATGTAATAATAAGTTAACAGTCTAGTGTATGCCGGGAGCTGGCATCTGTTATAGATCTATTACAGATCACCAGGAAGGACCTCACAACGTAAAATATAGAAATATTTACATAGCATTAGGATACAATAGTAACGTACGAAAGATTATATCTAGTTGTTAAGTCAAACCATCAACCCAGATTAGGGGGATAAAGATTGAAATTTTTTGTAAATTTATGTAAATATCTATAGGAATAATTAAAATGTAAGTGTACGTTTGTGATTTCTAATTAACAGCTTTTCAATAATGCATATTAAAGTATATACCAGCTACTTACTCCAGAAAAATAATTTATAAATTTTTAGTATGTCTTGTTCTTGTCTTCGTTCCAGACCGATTTTGACGGGACTTTTACTGGAGCTTATGACGCTTGTTGTATAGTTCTTAGTTTTTAGTTGTTAGGCTCAGCTAGTAAATAAATTATTAAGTAGATAGATCATTATTTTACCTGATCAAGTTCTTTTTTTCAGCCTTTTATAGTTCACTACTGGATATAGTCCTCTCGTTAGCAAGGAGTTTTCAGCCTACTAGACTACGCTGGCCAGATAGGTCAGTTTTATATGTACAGGGTTTGTTTCAAGTTTGTCTTCCCTTTGCGGTGATGTCATACTGCATAATTTGAAAGAAAAAAAGAAAGAAAAATCATGTATTCTTATATACACAGGACAATACATACATTACTCCGTAGGTCAGTGTAATTGCGGTAGATGGCGCTGTAGTATGTTTCTGTTGCGCTGTATGTGGAAGTCACCACCACAGATGTATTGAATTAACGCTGAGGTTTAGGAAGAGTACACATGCGCGTAGTATTTCATCTAAATATATTATTTGTTTTTGTTAGATGAATCCATAGTAGGTAGGTAAATAAAATCTAAGAAATATAATATACATTACAGGAATTCTGCGAACAATATATGAAGTCTAACTACTGTTTTTCTTTATGGTTAAAGAAAAGTGTGTTGTAAAAGGGAATATTTTTATTGTTATATAAATAATAATTGTTTTTTTTGTGTTTTGATTCAGCCGTACCTGTTGTCCTTATGTAATTTATAGTCTCAATTGTCGGCAATTGATAGAACTTGTTGAAATACATTCTAGAATTTTAAGCTCAATGGTACTTATTCTACTATTTTATAGGGGAGAGACTGAAATGGCGGTAAGGAATTTGAGCCTTTTGAGTTGAAGGTGTCCATGGCCGGTTCTACTATTTAAAATAGTGGAAAAAAAACAAATGAGTTTAAATCTAGAATGTTTTTTTTTAATAAACTAATTCGGAAAAAGCTTTTCCATTTAAAATGTTCGCTTTGCGTCCCATTCAAATGTGAAGAACAAGAAAATCTTAGAAATACAACACCACCACAACAACCTATATATTATATGAATATAATTATATGAATATTTTATATTTTGAATAAAAAACTATAAGCCATATAACTATAATAAAGTTTTTGCTAAAATATAAATACCCTATGACACCCGCACCATTATTAAGAATACATTGACATCTCATTATCTTAAATCAGTTTTTTTATGAAATAGGGGGTAAACGAGCAGACGGTTAACGACTGATGGTAAGCGATTGCCGCCGCCCATGGACACCCGCAACGCCAAAGGCGTCACAAGTGCGTTACCGGCCTTTAGTAGATGAGGAGGAGGATGGAGAGGAGGATGGTGGGAAGGGGTTGGTTGTGAGCCTTTTTTTTACGTGTGGGAATCCCCTCGGGCCTTTACCCCACCGGGGTTTGCGGCGGGGCAGTGTGTCGGAATCGAACCGACTAAAACCACAAGGTGTGCCACTCTGCGCCTGAGATGGGAGGTATCTGGGAATCGCTTTCTTACGCCATCCGGACCCATCTCAGCGCCGCACCGAAACGGGCACCGTCTGCTGTAAATAAACTCTCAATTTAGGCGACGCACGGCACACGCGTAACGTCGTCTCCTCGTGGCTGGCCTCTGAAGTGGATGGAGGGGAAAACCCATCCCGACCATCCGTGGCTAAACTCAGGGTGGCATGAGGCGCTGGCGCCAAAACCCATGGGGGTGTCCAGGTGCACGCCGCCTCGGTCGACACGGTGCGGTAACCGCGTATGGCTCTGGCCGCCAATACCCTCTGAGGCCGCCAGAGGTGCGCCTTATTCTGGGCGGTCAGAGCCGCCAACCACAACGGTGCGCCGCACAGCGCCATCGGCCAGACAACCCCTCTAAAGAGGCTTCTCGTTGCGACGCTGGCTCCATCCAAATTGGGCAATAGTCGCCCGAGGGCGGAGGCAGCGTCGCCTAGATTCGGAGAAAGTTGGTTGTAAGCCTCCGCTATGTATCCTCACTCAGTCAGCGCCTGCGCAACACTGTTTCACACCGGTTTTCTCTGAGGCTGTGGTATCACGCCCGTCGAGCCGGCCCATTCGTGCCGAAGCATGACACTGGCGTGGTTTAGATGTTACTGTGGAATATGCAAACATACAAAGACTGCTAAAAATAGTCGGCAATTATTCATAGTCGGGTAAAAAAAGTAAAACAGTCTTCGTTAAATTACAGTTACTAAACTAGGTTACGATTGAGTCCTTAAAAATACAGCTGGAATGGAGAAAATAATAGTTTATTTTTTACATTTGCGAAGGCTATTATTGGTAGGCTTGTTCGCAAAATAATCTAAGGTTTTAGAGTTAATTGCGATAAAATGTGCTGACCCATCGACAAATTGGACAACAGAAACCAATTGGGAAACATTCGAATCGAGATCAAATTTATTCATTTAGGCCACCAATGGCTCGTATACTATTACAAAGTAATTACAAAAAATATGGTTCTTAAAACTGAGCATCTCGCCGCTTACCGGTAGGCACAGCTACGACCAATAAATCGCAATAGCAATCAAGAAATGTAAATAAATAATACTTGGGCAGAGCCAAGGTGAACAGAAGGGTATAAGTTAACAGTTACGGTAATTTAAATAAATTATTTTATCATTATGCTCGTAATCCCCAGACTCATTGGTGATAAACAGTATTTGTTTAAATGTCAAGTTTCAAATTTCTATAAGTTTCAATGTAGGTTCAAGGTAGTCTGAAAGTATATTTTCTGAACAGAATATCTGTTTTCATTAAATCTCAATTTAATCACTTTCGGTCTGTAATGATCAGCTCAATAATACACCAACCACATCTAAATTTCTAAACATTAGACCAATCATATGTAAGTTTCAGATAATAGTATTCAATAGAGTCTAATCAAATAGATGTGTCCCACAAAGTAATAACGTAATGTAGAACATAGTAGCGCAATGGTCTCTCGATTTTATGGATTACAATGAATTTATCGTTCGGTCCATGTCATGCAAGATTACTCACGCGGAAAACAATATCTATCCAATTCTATTGTAATATGTGAAGCTCTGAAAATCTGTGGTATTTAGAGAGTATTAGTGATGATAATATTTAGTTACTGATATATTGAATTTAATATCATCTAACACTAAAAAAATTGAATTGAAGTGTCTGTCTGTAATTTCAGAGTTGAGTTGAAGGTAGTTTTCATTTTCAGACGCCAATAACTTACGATTACGATTGGTGCGTGAACAAAATCTAGATAGTGAAATATTGTTAGTGTTAGCATAAATTTGAATCCAGAAACTTATAACTTTTTGTTTAATTGACCCATTAGAAAACTAGTTTCTTTATGAGAGCATGATAAAGGGATTCTTACAAAATACAAGACCTGGGAAATATGCGTCTTAATGACTTAAAAGCACAACGATACAAAGCTTTAATCATTTAATAGTAAAACTAATATTACTGTTGGCACAGCTAACCAAAACAAAATAAAGAAAAGACATATATGTATATATNATTATATAATCAAATTTGAATATCGAACCGTAAGAGTTTAATTAGAAAATCGACGCGGAGTGGGTAATTGGGCTTTCATATCTGGAAGTGGAGCTCAAGTAGTTTAGAACTTGTTTGGCAGAGGTACCGATACTCTCTAGAAACCAAAGAAGTAATTGAGAAACTTTAAAGTTCTCATTTAACCTCTAATTTCTCCACTAATGTAATTTCAAAGATAATATGTATTTAAATTATTGTTGATGTGAAAATTATGAGATGAATTAACTATATCCGGAGTGAAGCGGTATCTTTCTATATAGCGGTAAGAATCTACAATCAGTTACCAAATTGCCTCAAATTTCTTAACTTTAATCAGTTTAAATGCAAACAATTCAACTTACTTTTAAGCAAATGTCACTTTTCTTTCTCGATTTTCCTCAACGAATTTCGAAATGATAATGATACATATATACGTTTTAAAGCGTGGCGGAATTGTAACAGTTTGTAATGTAAATTTATTGTGCGAGGGTAGGTGTATTTTTTCACCACCTAGTTTTGCTATAAAAAGCCGAGCGCAATCGCCACATTCCACTCCCCCCACCCTATCTTCGCCGGCGTCCCGCAAGGGTCGGTACTCTCACCCCTCCTATACACGCTGTATACCAGTGATATCCCGAAGCATCGGTTTGTGCAGACAGCACTTTTCGCAGACGACACAGCCATATATTACACAGGTAGAGACCCCAAATCAATAACCAAAAAACTCCAGACCGCAGCCAACGCACTAGGCGCGTGGTTCCGTAAATGGGGGATAGAGGTCAACCCCGAGAAGAGCCAGGCTGTGCTGTATCGCAAGAGACGACGTAACCTGACTCCCTTGGAGAAAACCCCCCAGATCAAGATGTTTGGCAAGCCTATCCCTTGGGCCAGGCAGGCCAAATATCTCGGCATCATCCTCGACGATCGTCTAAACTTCGGCCCCCACATCGAAACAGTCCGAAAGCGATCTGCCTTCGTGCTAGGTCATTACATAGCTTGCTGAACGCACGTTCCAAGCTATCGTTAAAAAACAAAGTCCGTTTGTACACATCATGCGTACGACCAATCATGACATACGGCAGTGTGGTATTCGCACACGCTAGTAAACACAGGATCCATAGGCTTCAGACCACACAGAAATAGTTCATGCGCCGGGCTACGGGAGCACCGTGGTATGTGCGCAATGTCGAACTTCATATCGACCTGCGATTGCCGACAATCAGGCAATTCATAAAACAGTGCTCCCTGACCCACTTTGACTCTGCTTCGACACACCCCAACCCTCTAGTGGTTGCGGCTAGCGACTATACACCCAGCACCATCTCACGCGTACGCAGGCCCAAACATGCGCTTAGGGATCCGGACGACGACACCACAATCGCTCAACGTAGAGCGTACGCGGCACGCGCAAACACGAATCGCCCACGGGGTCATCCCCGCCGCCAGGGCCGTAACACGCGACGCGCTTTCCAACAAAATTACGGGGCTTAGTTGTCCTAGCCCACCAGTAACGCCCCAAGCCGAGGTCCGTACCCCACAGGGGGTGCCCTTGGGCGATGTTACTTAATTAATTACCGGTTGAGAGCCCTCAGCGCTCACCAATAGTCCGCGTTAAGTTGTAGAGGCCACCGGGGTATATATATAGTCTTAACAAAAAAAAAAAACAGAAACTGTCGTAGCGATCGGACCTACTCAGAAGTTCAAGAATAAATCAAGAAGAGGTATAACTTGTGTTTAATTTGTTTATCAAATATGAGCGAAAGCCCTGTCCATGAAAGTTGTGATGCCAGCAAAACTGGTGTCACGCTTTTTAAAAATAATTTCGGGGACCCTGCTCCGTCATATATATATATATATATATATATATATATATATATATATATATATATATATATATATATACTGTCTTGAACTAAAACAAATGTAAGTATAATGCTGTTGTCTAGACCTAAGTTTAGTTCATAAGATTTAAAATTTGTTCACCAGAAATGGTACAAAACAAGGAACGTAAAATAATGAGATAACCTCCATTAAACTATAATTTAACAAATAAATCTTTCTTGATCTTTAATGAGTTGTATAGTTAACAGTTTTGGTAGTTTGCTACATTTTTTGTACTGTAGTTATTTACTGCTAGTGCCAAGGAATAAGATACATTATAAATTTTATAAAGATTAAAATGGAGCTTTTATAATTTTCCTGCAAAATAATTTTTATTTTAAATTCGTCGTTAAATCATCTTTCTGAGTCTTATAAAACTTCATTATTTTTGTAGACTATATCCTTATATTACTATATGTTTATAAAGATATTTTAATATTACTTGAATGATGTAGTACACGTAGAACTGTCTATAACAGAAGACAAAGATGTACTACATTAACATTATCCTACAATGATTAATAAACTATTTACAGTATATTAGTACTACCTTGTAGAATCAAACTGATTTCAGCATAAACGGGACGGCTTGACCGGGGCAGTACTACCTTCTTACAGAAAACCAACTGACGGAATTTAAGCTGTCATTGTTGTTGCTGAGTGTGAGACTGGAGGCCCAACAGTACAGAAGCATCACAATAGTCCACCATAGTGTGGGTCACTATGCTGCATAGTTGTATTGTCTGGATTCACAATGAGTATGGTGAAACTCTAGGATTCTACTCATGCTTTTCATCAAACAGAGTATACTCACTTTAGCAACTTCATAGATAAAAAAAATCAATTACTTGAGCATTTTTTGTAATTTTCTAGATAAACGTACGTATGAGATTTGGTAAAATCAATTTTGAAAAGTTCCTTCAGTGAGACAACTTAACAAATATGAATCCAGCATCAACAAAGTTTGTGTGAATAATTAAGTTTCAATCAGTCGGGGAATTTATTATAAGAATTAAAGTATAAGTTTTCGGTGGCAACTGATCCTTAATAATCAAAATTGTAAAAATGATCAAAGAATTAAATAAAGCTTTTAATACAAGTTATGAAAAAGTTTTATTTGGAGAAACAGTAATTAATTCAGTCCTTTTAAACTCAAGCAACTACGACAAATATTGTTGTCACTTCGAAATCATCTTCTAATATATAAAATTCTCGTGAACGGTGAGGCTTAACCGATTCTCATGAACTTTTGTGTACATATAGGGTAGATCAGAGAATCGGACATCTAATTTTCACCCCCTTAAATGTTAAGGGTGCCCCACCCCAATATTTTTTCTTTTGACAATTTCTTTTACGAGCATATAGCAATACAACAGTTTGCTGGCTCAGCTACTGTTTCTATATAGTAGTACTGGGGTAGTACTACTGAACTTGTGTGTAACAGGTAAAATAAAAGATTCGACTCACGGCTGTTATGTATTTTGTCCAACATTCACAAGTAAACAATTGAAGGTGCAGTAAAGGAAATATATAAGCACGAGCACAGCACAATAACAGTTTAAAGCAGGAAGATAGATAGTAGAAGTTTAAGCAAGCAAGCGCGCGTTCGGCGTCAATAACAAGTTACGACTGTTCTAGACTGCGTACGGGCAACAGTTCCTGGCACATAATATATCTCGTCTAGCTATGCATCTAGATAGCATAGTGAAAGGATGTATCAATAAATATTATCGACAAACCGATATGTATTTTAGTGACATGTAATATATATTTATAATGCACTTATATTAATGTGTGTATTAACGATGTGTATATATGTAAATAATATTCTGAGAGTAGAATAAGTGTAAATATTGTAAATAAATATTATTATATAATTTATGTGTTATGTTTAGTATAATTTGTTATATGTGTAAAATTATATAAAATACATAAACAAAAGTGGGGAATCTCTACAATATAATTAAAGTGTGAAATATTTTATTTATTTATTTATTTATTTTCATTGCGTACATATTACAAAAATACTAAATAAAATGAGTGACAACAATTGGTGGTCTTATCGCTCACGGCGATCTCTTCCAGACAACCATCCTTCCAGACAACTTACATATTTATTTCTCACTGACAATTAAAATAAATTCGCATAGATAAGAATAAATATTACTAATAACAGTATACAGAAAGGACGCACAGAAACCATAATTAAAATAAATAAATATTTCGGACATAAATAAATAAAATATTTAAATTATAATATTTTAAATTATACCTTATGACTGCCTTGGTGGCGCAATGGAGGTCTTGAGTTCGGATCGGATCAACTGCTTATATGATCTGCAAATATTAGTTTCAGAGTTTGGCTGTTTTTTATGTATCATCATCAGCCTATCGCAGTCCACTGCTGGACATAAGCCTCTCCAATTGCACGCAACTTGTTTCGATCCTCGGCTTTTCGCATCCAGCTCCTGCGAGCCATCTTGTGCAGATCATCAGTCCACCTGGCCTGTGTACGTCCCACACTACGTGGGAGAGCTACGCTTCAGCATGAATGGGCCGGTTCAACCGGAGTGATACCACTGCCTCATATAAAACTGGTGTGAAACAGCGTTTGCGCTTCGTTTTACCGAGTGAGTGAGGATACTGAAGGCGCATACTGATGTTGGTACCGATCATATTAGAGTTGTCGTATCATGAGACCTTGAAGCTTCTTTGGGGGGAAACGGTTTTTTCTTAACTTAATAGTTTTCGAGTGCACGCAACATACAGCTACAGGTAGGTATTTTAGTAAACAACTTGTAGTAAACAAGTTTCATTTTGGTTATTTTTCGATTGCATGTAAAGAAAAAAAGACAGAAGCGGAAAACGCGATGGAGACGGCCCGATGCGTGCCACCGTCGCGGTGGCCGCTATTTCGTGTCACGACGGTACAGGCGGACGGGGAGCCTGCCTTCTATGTTTAGTTTTTGACTAATCGAATCAAAGGGCATTTTCTTCATCTTTCATATTATACAACTTTTTCAGTGGTCGAAATCGATGTCTATTCACCAAAACGAGATATTTGAGAAAAACCATAACCCTTTAAAACTCCATTAACTTGATTCGACTAGACCTTGAAATTATCTACAAAATGCGAGGTCACAGTCTCATTTGCTCAAAAATTTAATGCATGTGAATATAAGAACAGCTATAACCTACAATGAATTCGTTTTCATTCTGTTTATTTTCAGCTATGTCTATTTTCATAAAGAATAAAAACTCTTTTGTTTCATTTCTTTAGTGTCTTTCATTTGTGTTCGAAACATTTTTACATTACCGTCCGGCTTTTCCAGATTCGAGTTCAAAGGAGGTTTTTATTCAATTTGTCGCATCTTTGACACAAGTGTGAAAAAATACATAAACGGAGGCTTTTTGTGAGGTAATAATGGAATGTTTAGTCTGCAATCAATATTATTCGCGCCTTATTTTCTTAACAAGTTAACTTGACACACTGCTTGATGCTTCAATTTTTTTAACCAGTCTGAAAAATAGGTTTGTCGAGGTCTGCAAAGTAGATGACCTCCTTAATCCACTCAAATTTCTGCCTGGCGAGTAATTTTTTTAAGTTTTGTAACAAATAGAAGACGCATGGAACCACTGGTAAGGGAGAGAATATGGTGAATGGGGTAGTAGTTCATGGCCCAGTTCGACTAATTTGACCGATTTGGTGGAGGTGTGAGCCGGTGCGTTGACATGGTAGAAGAGGATTTTTTTCTCTGAAAAATGAGGTCGTTTTTTCTTTGATTCGGCGTCGAATCGGCTTAAATGATTGATTGATTGGCATGGTAATATTCAGCCCTGTAAACGTTTTGCCTTTCTCTAGGTAGTCGATCTAGATCACACATTCTGAATGCCAGAAAACGGTGTCCACCACATTTCAGGCCGATAGGACAGTTTTTGCCTTCTTTGGAGTAAGTTCGCCGGGTAAAATCCATGGTTTCAACTATTCCTTGGTCTTTGGTACCAGTGAATTAATTTTTCATCGACGGTCACAAAACAATGCAGAGATTCCTTCGGATCGCGCTTAAATAGCGTCATGCACTGCTCCAAAGTGATCTCGCGGTTGTCGTTGTTGTCCAAGATTTGCCAGTTTTTCATGCCCTCAATTTCATACAGATTATGATCCATGTGGTTCTGACATACCTACTGTCTCGGCAAGCTTTTGTATCTTCAATCGACGGTCTGCTAATATAAGATTGGGGGTTTTGTCACGTTATGAAGGATATGTGGTAGCTGTTTTCGGAGCACCGAGGCATGTTTCATCAAAAACCGACTTGTGACCACGTTGATATTCGTTAGAACCATTTTTGACGATCACCATAGAAGGAAAAAAGTCACCATACACAGCATTCAAGTGTTCTTTGATTTCGCTTAAATTTCCTTACATAAAAAGAATCTGATCACTGACCGCGGACACGTCCATTTGACACGCGTTCAAAGCAAAACTACTAGTCCGATTCGACTGAAATTTTGACAATAGCTGACTACAAAAATTTCTTACAGTACCGACCGGGTACGATTTAAATAAACAATTTCTTATTTAGTTGTCAAGACATTTATTAGTATAACTGTTCTTTGTACCAAATAAATGAAATAAAACAAAATTCAGTGATCTGCAAAATGCTCCGGCTGTGGAAGTTGATCATACCAGTGGTCGTCATCGTGATTTTTTCGAGGATTTTACGGGGCGGCAAAACTATTTAGTTTCGGCATTTTTATTAGATTAATGAAAATTGAGTACATAATAGTGACTCTATTATGAACTTAATTTTATATCTTCCGTGTTTCTCCCAAGGGACAGTTATTTTGATTAATCATTGCTGCAACCGAGAACCAAAAGTCTTTTGAAAATATTTTAAATCTAACCAGTTGATATGTATTAAGGCACTGGATAAGATGTAAATTTTTTCTATTGTGTAAACTAAGTTTATTGTATAACCATTATCTATAGGGAATTCTTTTATTTATTCTTCCAAGTTTCCTACGAAATATATAACCTATAAAAAAGAATACCAAAATTCTCTGAACACGATACAAGGAACAAAATCCCTATTGTAATTAAGTCAAATATCGCGCCACAGTCTTCATGACTGTGGCGCGATATTTAATATTGGCTTCAGCCTCGGCCATCAGTCAACGTCGTGTTCTGACAATATTAGATATAGTGAGGAGATTGATGCGGTCTCACTCGCTTTGTCTGTCTCACTGTTACTGACTTAAAACTTAATTTCTTATATTATTCAACTACTCGTAAAATTCGAAATACAGCTCTAAAATTTTCACTTTCAAGTTTATTTTCTACTGTGTGATCAATCGGTTGATTCATATTGCGACTACCTGTCGAATTCAGTTCACTTTTCCTTATTTTATCATTCAACAACAACAACAACCCATAATGTCCCACTGCTGGGCTCGGGTCTCCTCTCGGAGAGGGTTAAGGCCATGCATCACATCATTCACTGATGATATTTTTTTCTTATGTTTTGGTGATTTTTTTTTGTTTAATAAATAGTGCTTTGTCTATTTACATGGGTCAAAAAATGTTAGTTGTGCACATATTCGTGATACTACAGTTTTTTTCTGGATTTATTGCTTTGAAAATCTAATTGTATATAAAATATTAAATATAAGAGGTTTGAACATAACTTAATTACGTAATAAGTGTACGTATTTCGCGTTGTTGTTAAATTTGATCAAGGATTGTTGTTATCATGCATTGGATGATGTGACAGCTGCCAGCAGCGTTAGATTTGATAAAAAGGATTATCTTTTTAATGTAACTCGACACAACTAGAAAAAAATTGAATGGAATTATATTAGGACCATTTTATTTATTATTATTTATATTAGGACACTCGTCAAGTAGTCATACCTGGTTTGATAATCAAAATTTACAGTGGAAGAAAAATAATTTTTATATCATCCAAACCAACCATCCCCTGCATACAACCTGATTGCTGCTTACCGATACCGATAAGTATTTAAAAATGCTTTCTTAAAAACTTCCAAATATTGATTGGGGTTAAACGGTGATGTTATCAAAAATGTATTGCGTTTAGCGTTACGTATCATCTGATTGCACCGATTCCTCGCGGTTTTGTATGAGACGTGCCTATCCTCGTTGTGAATTTCTCCCAAATTACGGAATGCTCTATCTCATCACTGTACATCTTTTGTCATCATAATAAAGACTTGCTAGGTATTGCACCGTTGAATTATTAGATTTTCTCGTCCACACCCATAGCCAACGTTACTGCGTTCAAATTTTAATTGGGGGATACTCGCAAAGTTTATCAACCTCCATGTGAGAACAACGCAAGCGCAAGGAAAATAAATTCATAATTGGAGAATAGCGGTGCCTCAAGTTGGCCGAGATTACTGACAAGTGTTTATTACATTTTGGAGCCGAGCAACTACAGTCACTAATGAACGTTTTAAAAGTGCCTAAAAACTTACTTAATACACTATTAAAAGCTTTTTGATTTGATTTGATTTGACTAGAAGAGTTATTTATGAGATCCATGAAAATATCTTTGATAGTGCAGGAATCAATGTTGCGTAAAAGTATAATTTCGTGACATCTAGTTGGTTTACTTAACTTTACATTGATATGGGGATACTAGCTTTTGCTTTTTATATATAAACTGAATTTTGGAAACGGCACCTTTCATGAAAAGTATGCAGGGGGTTTCGGGGGTGATAAATCGATCTAAGTAGCATTAGTTTCTAGAAAATTTCCGTCTACTTTTAGTTTATTACTCCAATGGAAGGTATTTATTTTGAATTTCAATATGAACGTAATCAAGAATAATTTTTAATGAACCTCTTTATAATTTATGTCTGCCTTTGATATTTCAATTCTTATTTAATTTGCAAATGCTAACTTTATATATTTACATGAAAGGAGTTGTTATTAAATGCTTTTTATGTGTGTATCAAAGGGATTGTTATTTGTCATAAAGAATATTTATTTCGATTCTATATGCTGCTTGTTAGCTCTAAGTGGCATTTTGGTATACTTGATTTTGTGATAAATAATATACCTAGAAACTAGTACTTTTGACTTGACTTGACTTTGACTTGACTTTTGACTTGACTTGACGACCTCGGTGGCGAATGTTATCGGTAGGGCTTAAAAGTGTGAGTTTTATAACTAAGGAAATGCTTAGTAACAGTTTGGAGTATAAAAGTTGGGGTCTTAGCCCCCGTGCCCCGTGCCTGCGCACATAATTTTGCACTATATCTGGCTGGTCTCCCTTGAGACGGCCGTCGTGGCCAAAGTCGGCCAGTAGTACATTATTCACCATCGTCATCTCAGGCGAAAAAAGTCCAAAGCTAGACATAGGCTTCCAAGATAAAATAGGATGATAATGAAAAAAAATTCCATCTGTTTTTTTTTCTTACTGAAATGTAATATGTTTGGTAATGTTTGAGAAATTAAATTGTGAGTGCTACGAATAATGTTTAACATTACATAACTCACTAATTATGTACAAATCAATCTTCAAAGTTATTTTTTGTGATATAAAGGTATAAAAGGCAAAAAGTTCAAGTCAATACTCATGGTATTGACTTGAACCTTTACAAATATTTATTGTAAAGGGCGACGGGCATAATATTATATGAGCATTAACAATAAATACACCCTTAAATTAGATTGCTTAAAGCTGTCAGCTATTGTTTGAGCTTATTTTAATAGGCTAATAAATGCTACTATATTCAATGCCAATTAAAAAAAAGCAGCAGTTCGGTTTTAAAATGTAAGCTTAACTGTTGTTAAACTTTCGCGATTTTACACACACATACACACACACACACACTTACACACACACTCACACACACACGCTTAATGAATAGTTGGACATTCTGTCTAACTCAATCACACAGATACATAGTTTTGTCTGACAAAATCCATTCCTTCGTATATATTTCACACATACATTTCGGGTCCAACGAACTATAAACTCCTAATTTGTGACCCTAACCAAATAGAAACATACGTGACCATATAACACGAGCCTCACTGATTTAAGACCTTAGCATTACTAGGCAGGTATTTTATTCATTTCACGTCCAAAAAAAGTAAATCACCAAAACAAAATACGTGATGTATATTCTCACTAAACAATATTTCAAAGTCAAGCTTGCCGAAATAGAGCAGAAAGCAATGTAAGTAGTACAGTTGTCACAGTTGATGCATAGGAGTGGGGACATATCCGGATAGCCAGTGCTGTGGGACGTGCTTCGGAAACAGATACACGAAATACGGGTAACAAGGACAAACAGTATTGTTGTCAGCTTGTATTGAATTACATAGCAATTGTAACAACTAGAAATGCAGTTTTCATTGAAATATACACTGAAACACATTTTTAGTAATATTTTCTGACTTTTATAATTATTATTATAATGAAACATCTTCACACATAACCGTCAAATTTCTAACTGAGCAAAGTTTGTAATACGGTAACCAGATCACTGAGGAAGAAGTTTAACTATTTTTAAATATATAAAATACAGTTAATCATGCACAATATCTGTCCTGGGAGGGAAACGAACACACGTTCTCTGGGTTAGCTGTCAGCCAGTAGATCAACAGATAGCTTATATATTTTGTAAATTATAAAAAATATACATACATTTTTTTTGCAATCAATCAAACATAATACTATGCATAATAAAAAATGGACTCCACGGTTTGTCTAGTTGTTTAAGTGATTGGCACGCCGCTTTCTGTTGCGACAAGTGTTCAAATCCCACGTGGGACAATACTTGGTGTCAATCCACAAATTGTTATTTTAAGTCTGGGTGTTCTTTGTGTACGTTTTATGCATGGTTGTAAAGTACCCCGCGATACAGGATACATTCATAATGAAGGAGATATTTAAAGAAAAAAAAAGATGTTCATAATAGTGACATTAGTAATAATCGCTACATAAAGAGTCTTATGTCGTTTTGCCTTGAATCTCGACAAAAATCGTTCATTTTATATGTCAAAAATACAAACATTTTCTTGTGTATAAAACAATGTAACATCTTAAGTTCAGAGCCACAAAATCGTGTCTATGCTCTGGCACATTTTGATTGAGCGGTTTAGAGTAGCATGATGGACCATGATAGAAAAGTCTTTTTTTATGAAATAGGGGCAAACGAGCAGATGTATGCCTCGCTTGCCTGATAGTAAGCGATTACCGTCGCCCATGGAGAGGCGTCGCAAGTGCGTTGCCGGCCTTTGGGGGATGTGAAATGGAATGGGGGGAGGGGTTGGGGTATAGTCCTCACTCACTCGGTGAAACACAGCGAAGGCACTGTTTCACACCAGTTTTCTGTGAGACCGTGGTATCACTCCGGTCGAGCCGGCCCATTTGTGCCTAAAGTCTATGCAAAAATAGTTCAGCTAAATAAAGCTGTGCAAATTTTATATTTCAAAAATACAAACGTTTTCTTGTGTATAAAACAATTAACTAAGGTTCAGAGCCACAAAATCGTATCTATGCTTTGTCACATTTTGATTGATCGGTTTGGAGGGACTAGCGGAAAACTTTGTTGTCATTTCTTTCAATAACTTGTTGTGTCCCACTAGCCACATTCCCAGACACACTAAAATAATTGTCAATAAAAAAAATCTAATAAACATTATTGGAAACTATTAACTAAAAATCATCTACTTTCTGCCTATTATGCCATGGCCATATTATTACTCATCTATTGTAATGAATGTATTTGGCGCCGTGTAATTGGTAGCTCACAAATCATTGATAAATTAAAATAATATGCAAAATTATTATAATATGCTTTTTTTTAGTTCCATTGTTCGATTATCAAGAAAGCATCTCTTGAATAGGGAGATACATTACCGACCATCACCCAGGGGTGTATAAAATCTAGCAATATGATTCTTAGATATGTACTGCATCAGTTCAAGGGAGACATGCAATCATATTTTCTGGAAACTCCTCAGAATTGAGCGCCTGATGTAGGCTACTATGGTAGCTTGGATTCCAAAGCTACCAAGTACCTGAAGATCAAAAGGATTTTTTACCTCCTCACAAAATACGAGATATATTGTTCTCTCTCTCGCTGCCTAGGCTGCTGTCACTTTCCATCAGATAAGGTCCTTCATAATAAAAACGTAATTATGTCTTCATAGAAATTGAGCACATTATGTTTTCTCTGTTTCTTCATCAAATGTTTTCTAGTCTAATTTTAGATTTGCTTGTTTCAGTTTGATGTGATGAAATATGCAAATCTACAAAACCTCCTTTGACTGAAAATTACTCTGTTAAAAAAGTCGATCTGAACTGAATATGATGCTTCTATACACCGGATTCTAAATCTATATACTCAAGTTCGTCGTAAATCGTTCACCAAGAATGAAAACACACAGTCAAGTCGGAACATTACGCAAGACGTTTAAAGCACACTCGATTCAAGCGGCAAAGTATTTTCAAGATGATTGTAACAAGAGGGTAGATTTATAAAAGTCCTATTGACCTCTTTTGTTATTTTTATTACTGTCTCAACCTACGATAATGTGCCCATTTTTTTGAAAAGAAAGATCAACAGCCAATAAAGCAAAAGGGCTTGTCTTTATTTCTTTTTGCCTTTCAGAAGAATTTTTAAGATCTTATTACCAGAAATTTTCTTTAAGAAATGTTTGTATCTTGTAACCTTTATTTTATTAAAACGCACCATAGTTAAGATGATTTCTGTTTTTAATAATAATTGAACAGGTACAATTTTGCCTAAATAACTAACTTTCGTTAGTGGCTCCGCCCGCGTGTATGTATGACAATTATCGCGATACAAAGTAGCTTACGTCCTTTCTCAAGAATGAAAGTCTCTTTATGGCAAGTTTTATTGAAATCGGTGCAATGGTTTAGCCGTGAAAGCTTAACAGATAGACAAACGAATAGACAGAGTTATTTTGGAATTTTTATACCTACTTTGCAATATGAGTGAGGTTTTCAAGAAATATATAGCAGTGTATCCCCCTCATTTAGTTAAAACAAAGCCCATACTACCATAGAGAAGTTTAAATATATCTATGTCTTTACTACTTACGTTTATTTTTTTGGTATTTATTAATTTTACCAGGTTTTGCCCACAGCTTTGCCCGCACACTTATCGGTTATTGTGGTAAAAAAATTGCATATGTCTTTCGTCAAGAATCTCTTTGCCAAAATCGGTGCTGAGATTAAGCTCTGAAAGCGTAACAGATAGACAGGGATTTTTTCAAATTAATGACATTAGTATGGAATAGACTTTGTAATACTGGTATGAATTTTAAACATTTCAGACACAGTAGGCTTGAATATTTTGAGTAAATTTAAACATTATTGTAGTAGTTTTGTAAGCTCCGTTCACTAGGATTCCTTAGGGGTTTTTTTAGATTTCATTTCCCTATTTTCCCCAAAGAATTCATTTGATTTTTTTTTTAAATAGAACGTTCATCTGGACCCGTTACTTAAACTGATAAGTAGTTTATTTGAACTTTTTGCCTACTAAGTAAGGAATGAAGGTTTCATATTGTAATATTTAATATTATAATATATGACTCACAACTAGTTAATTCCTTGCTCTTTGAGTTGAAATAATGATCGTGTTTTCTTTGCTATTGTCTCACTTCGATACAGTTGCTTAAATAGTAATTTGTCGTCGTTTTATTTGTATAACTTATAGTTGATATAAACATGTGGTATAAGAAATGAGAAACATGTGGTTAAAATTTGAAAGCATTCAAAGTTTACTTTTTGAAAAGAATTTTTCCAATGAAGAAGTTTTCAGCGTCACTTTAAAAAGATTCTTTTAAGCGAATTATTAGCCACTAGTTTATGCCCGCGGCTCCATCCGCGTATGTGTCGGTTATCGCGGCAAATAGTAACCTATGTATTATTTGATGTGTAAGCTATATTATTGCCAAGTTTCATCCAAATCCGTTTAGTAGTTTTTACGTGAAAGAGTAACAAACATCCATTCATACAAACTTTCGCGCTTATAATATTAGTATAGATTTTGAAAATAAGTATTTAATTTTATTAGCAACAATTATGTATTTTATTTTAAATGTATCAATTAGTTTCAGTCAAATATTTTATGGATCTTTTTAATATACGAATTACACGCACGAAATGAATTTCTTAGTTCATTAATAATAGTCTTGAATAACTATATTTTCAATTTTTTATTATACCTTGTAAGTGAACGATACTAAAAAATTTAACACCAAATCCTCATCATTTTGCAATCCTAAAATAATGACTTTAAAACCTCTTCGAATAATAAATTCGAAAATCATTCACTGGAAAATGATAAGCTCAGTCAGTAGACCATTTAAAAAACGCAAGTAGGCGACAAATAAAGTCATTAATACTTTGTGAAGATTCAGCTGTAAAGTTATAGCTACACCAACAAAAATAGCAGCTTAATTTAAAGGTGTGAAATGCGCTGATAGAATTAATGGAGGTTTGTAATTATGTGATAAATACTGTATATCGAGTTGCTTTTTCTACATGATTTATTCAAGTGCCTTGTAACAGCATGTATATTTATAACATTTATCATACCCACGAGCCTTACTACACTCGTCAAAAACCAGGTAACTTCTCTTAAAAACTCTCTAAAAAACCTTCTTTCTTTTCTTTTTAGCGATCAAACGTTATCATACAAAATAATTGATATCATAAAAAAAATTTTTAAGAAACTCGACTCAGTCAACAATAAGTATTTAAAAAAATCAAAAAGAACTAAGTATTACAGAGTATACGGGCCAGCAGTCGATAAGGCTCGCACCTCCTGATATCTTTAACTAAGTAGTAAATAAATAATAAATATTTCGGACATCTTACACACATCGCCATGTAGTGCCAAGCTAAGCAGAGCTTGTGTTGTGGGTACTAGACAGCCGATATAAATACATATATTCTTTTTTTTTTGTAAATATATACATATTATACATAGAACTTCGAAACTCCCAAACTCCGAAACAAATATTTGCAGATTATACAAATACTAGGTCCAATCGAGGAGTAGAACCTACTGCGCCACAGAGACAGTCAAAAGGAGTACCTACATTACCAAGGTTTGAGGTACAAATTTATTATATCAGTAGGTGAAGCAAAATCTTTAAACCCCCTTTATAACGTAAATTATGAGCATTGACTACTAAGAAATTTAGCATAGTTAAAGTTTATATAGAGGAGGGGTGCAGAATACTAAAATAAAAAATTTTGGTCGAATATTAACCATTGAGCAATCACTAGTATAAATACTTGTTTGTAAGTCATGATGAAACATGACTCTGTACAAGTATAATAGAATGCAATCATGATTTAATCAAGCCATTAATGATAAACTGTGATAATTTCGAATTAAAACGTTTGAGTTCAAAACAACAATAGCTAACTATGTTTTCTTTCTTTTTCGTTTCTTAAAATCAGACTTAAATTAATTGCGAAATGAAATATATATAATTTACTAAAGCATCTTAGTTGGCTTCAATATTTTGACATGCTATTTCTAACCAGTTACCGCAACACGAGAATACTTAATATTAAATTTTCGACTATATATTAAGAGGCTACGGTTTCAACAGTTTATATGAAGACGGCGGGCAATCCATCTTCTTTCCGAGGTCGGGATAACTTGAGGCTTAATTAATTTGCTAAAATGCTTTCGACGACGGCAGGGCTTTAGCGATGTAAGTCTTAACGAAATCAGAGTTAGTTAGTTCCGTCACGATTACGTAGGAAAGTCGTTTGCTGACTGCCACGAGAGAGGGGAAAGGACTAAACGTTTATAAATATCTCGAATTTTATTTTTTACATTTCGTTAGTCATTTTTACGTAAAACACTTCAAGTATTACTTGATTAGAATAAATTGGCGACGGTAAATGTTGTAAAAGCTATCATCAATAACCTTTAACATTATACTCATGGACATAGGACTCTCCTTAGGGAACAAGTATACCTTCCTAACCAAAAGAAGTTGGTACAGAGTATTTTTCTAATTTTACTTCTATTTGTAGTGCTATTATCCTTTTTTTAACGTGTGAAAGCCCCCTCGGACCGTCGCCCCACCGCGGTTTGCGGCGGGGCGGTGTGTCGGAATCGAACCGACTAAAACCACACGGTATGCCACTCTGCGCCTGAGACGGGAGAGATCCGGAAACCGCTTTCTTACACCATCCGGACCCCTCCCAGCTCCTGCCCGCACTGAAGCGGGCTTCGTCGTCTGATGGTAAACTCTCAATTTAGGCGACGCACGCCACACGCGTAATGTCACCCCCTCGCGGCTGCCCTGTGAAGCGGATGGAGGGGAAAACCCGTCCCGCCCCTCCGCGGCCACACTCAGGGCGGCATGAGGCGTTGGTAGGCGCGCTTCCGCCGCCCGGTTCGCCGGTGGCGGATCGGGTCCAAGTGGAGATCTTCCTCCCGGGCCTTCTCCGCCACCTCCTTCTGCGAGATGACTTCCTCGCAGCATTAGTGTTATTATCCTGTCCCAACCATCCGAGGCCACATTCAGGGTAGCATGAGACGCTGGTAAGCGTGCCTCAACTTCCCGGTTTGCCGGCGGCAGTTTGAGTCCGAGTAGAGGTAGTCCCCCCGGGCCTTCTCCGCCACCTGCTTCTATGAGATAACGTCTTCGCAGAAGTTTGCGACCGCGGTAAAACTGTTGTCGCTACCGGCCATGGAGCGTATGACGGCCGGTAGCGACAGCAAGAAAGGTTAGTTGTAAAGCAGCAACAGGATAGTGATACTATGGGCAAACGAAGAGAAGGACACTTATTGCATGAAGTACCTCAATGATATGATATTAGAAAGGGTGTTTTATATCAAAAAGGGCATCGTAATAAGAGAACATTGTATAATATCCCTAGTGTTTGTGTGATCTCTCATAAGCCATGTTCATTCGGAAGTAAAACATCTCGGTTATGATAAGATTTTTGACAAACTGTCTGAGTCAATAGTACTCGTTCCCTATATGTACATAACAAAGGCGGTAAGAAAATTCGTGGAAGCGTGTTGGTATGCAAAGCTTGTAAAGGAACTTCAGGTGCTCAACCTGTTCCATTGCATTCTATACCGAAGGCCGTGGTTCCATGGCACACATTGTCTTGAAGGGGAAAATGAGCGGAAAAATTAAAAAAAAAGAGTATGTAAGCGTTATCTTTGATGCTTTACTAAATACGTTTTATTACGGTTGGCGGCGATCTTAGATGCTAACAATGCTGTAGAATCATTAAAAGAGGCTATTAATTTGTTCAATTTGTTAAAAACTGGTCATTGCAGACCTGGGTCGTTGCGTTGTGTAAGTGGTCATTTTCAAAAGTTCTGTTCTGAAAATAGTAAAAAGCTGCATGTTATTGCGATCGGGGTTAGCAGAGCAAACGGGCAGGTAGAGAAAGTTATGTAAACACTTAAAAATCTATTTACCATTACTGAAAATAGTTCAGACATCATATGGCCCAGACGAGCTTAGCCAATTCAACTTGCATTAAATACCACAAAATGTAGAATCACAGGTTTCTCAGCGACAGCCTATTAAATCGCAGCCTTTATGATTTTTTAGAATAGGTTGCGTTGGTAATTTTGATTCGTAGCAAGGCGTCTACGAACATAGAGGTACATTTAGTAAAGTCGGACACGGTATGTTTCAATAAACGTAGAGCTCAAATAAAGTACTTCAAAGCAGGTGATTTAGTATTCCTTAAATGTTGCGAATGAAATCAGACAAAGTAATATAGAAAGTTCAGAGGTCATTTTAAAGTCATTCGAGTCCTGGAAAATGATAACTTCGAGTTTCAACATGTTGACGATACAAAGAGAAGATGCAAATATTCCCATGAAAGGTTGCGTACGGTTTCTAAAGGGGCACGAGAGACTAGCGGAAATAATAGTAACAACTTTAACTTTTTTTTATTTATTTTCTCATCACAGATGTATACAGTACAGTGTAGGTTCTTATCTTAAATACATTTGAAACAAGCATTTGTGAGAGACTAGTGCCCGAGATAGGTATTGGAATACCTGTGTTACGGGTCACTAGGCCTCAGTGAAATTATAGAACAGCCTCATTATTATTCGATCAAGTGCAACGTGACTGATAGGATGAGATATAATACTAGAGGGTAGGCATAGGATATACATACAAACACATACATACGGATACATACATATACATATATTTGAGTCATGTGTTTGTTTGTGTGCATGTGTGTGTGTATGCGCGTGTGCTTGTTCGTGAATGCGTGTAGTTTATAAACGTATGTCAGGTAGTTTAGCGCATCGGAACCAATAAACTCTCAACTTCATCATAGTCAAGACTCTTGAGCCATTTACATAAAGTCAATTTACAGGTTCGCTTCAACATTGGGTATATCCCTAAAGATGTGTTTATTTTATTATAGATGTATCCCCCAAGAAAGCAATAATATAATAATAATTGTGGTTGACTGGAAGAGATCGCCGTGAGCGATAAGACCGCCTATTGTATCATTTGCATATTTGTGACTCATACTCTGTTTTTAACTTTGTAATTTTGCATGTATACAATAAAGATATATAAATAATATTTCTGTGCTAATTTGGTGTAATAGATTAAACTCGGACATACATTACCCTTCCTACGTTTGTTCCTATTGAGGTTTGGGTCGTATTGCAGTTCGGTGTGTTTTTTCAGAACTACTGATAGAATGAAGGTCTGCCTTACCGTAAGGAAATCTCATCGTTTGTATAGCGCAGTTGTTGAGAAACGAAAAGGAAGACCCGCAGCCACCCTGAGTACCGCTCTCTGAGGCCTTTCAAGTTGCAGGAGGTGTACTCTACTCGCCCCGCCCCAGGAACGTATGTGGTGTGGAATAGGATAGTGGTACGGCAGTACTGGCGCACCGCATAACGGTAGATGGCTCGACGGTCGCAGGAGCAGCCGGTGCAATATGTAGAGATGAAAGTACGTGAAGCAGCATCTCGTTACTGGCTAATCCGCTGGCCTGCCACGCGCTATATACGCGTCGGTCCCCGGCACGTGTCGCGGAGCTATAGCGAGTGATGTACGTGATACCTATATTGTGCTGCTAATAGATAATAACCTCTAAGAATAATTACTGTAGAGTTTTGTAGATCTTAAGACTTCCTTTCTGTCATAGGTAGAAAACTTGACCGGTCGTGCCTGGTTTTTTGTTTTCAGATGAGTAACGCACGTGGATGTGCGTCAGGAAGGCCATGTTGACGAGATTAATTTGTATCAGGCATGGCACCGTTGGCGCTGGTAGTGTGGTCACGTGCTCACAAAATTTCATTGGATGCTACGGTTGGTGATGGGAACTGTAGACTTCGCCTGGCGCGCATGCAGACGAAAGCTTTGGAACAATTCGTTGACAGATTATCTGCCTTATAATTACAAACTTGTGCTGTTAATTGTTGTGTTATGCTTCCTTATGAAAGACGTGAAGTTTGAAGTGACGAGGTCGCTTAAGATTATTAACCCCTAGGTCTGTACCAAATCAACCATGTTCGAGTCGCAAGGTAATGTGAGTGGCCATATATATGTATATAAATATGTAGTTATCGATTTATATGAACATACGTAGGAATTAGTAAAAGATAGAGATAGGAACGCGTAATGTTTTGTTGTTGATTACTTAATATAATTACTGGCAGTAGATTCCTTTGATAAGCCTTCCCTTTCTTTGATGGATTATTTATTAGTATTAGACTTGAAAGAACCTTAGTAAGTTTTAACATCACATGATTGTAAGTTGTTGTCTGTAAAATGGAAAATTTAAAAATAATTCACTATCTCAGAATAGCTGAGAATGTGATGGGTATTTATAGAAATTACTTCCTGTATGGGAGAAGCAGTAAAAAATATATATTGGTTTACGTAATTTTTAAAATTCTATTATGTTTCGTATTG
The DNA here is from genome assembly GCA_003709505.1 of Hyphantria cunea. NCBI lineage: Eukaryota > Metazoa > Arthropoda > Insecta > Lepidoptera > Erebidae > Hyphantria > Hyphantria cunea. The sequence continues at coordinate 140,609 of PKRV01001141.1, forward strand.
TTCATTAATAATTTATATTTTGCACTAGTACTTTTGACTTTAACTATAAACATGGAGTGGTTTTATTTGTTTATTTACTTGAATATTTTAATTGGCGACATAGTTTGTATAGCGTACGGAATATTGAAATCAAGAGAATATGAAATTGCTATCTCAAATCTCATGGCTGTCCATATCATCTATAGTGAGGAAGTACATTACAAAGAAAATCTAAAACAAATAGTGACTAATTTTTTAATCAGTTGCATTGTAATTTTAGTCGTAGAGCTCTGTTTTAGCACATGGACCTATTACCTTCTAACGTTTGTTTTAAGGGACAGGGCAATGATTATAATTGTATGTTTCACATTTTTCTGTAATAAAATAAACAACATCTTAGATGTTTTTGCATTATACAATTACTTAGAAATACTATCAAATTTATTGAAGTGCTTAATGGCTACACTAGATGAGACTGAGAAAAAAATATGCACGGATAATAATCAATTAGATTTGGAAATAAAAAGACAAAACCTGCTAGAAAAGATTTTGTGCTGGGCTGAGCTGTACGAACATTTAGTATACAGCAGCCAACGTCTGACAGCGTGTTTTAAATATCAAGTAATTATTACTTTATGGTCTAAAAATAAAACATATTGAAACAAATACTAATTACTAATATCTGATTAGAGTTTGAATATTTATAATAAGTTCTCTAACACAGGTCATTTAACCTATCTCAGAGATCAGGGAGCTCAATATAATTTCTAAAAATGTTGTTTTAGGGTAATAAATTTATTATTATTATTATTATAATCAATGTTTTAAAAACGGCATTCCCAAAAATCTTTAAAAAAACAATAAAAAAATGTACTATTCATCAGTCTGAATTAATTTAGTTTTGTTCTTTTAGATAATATTTTGGCTCACGAAGAGTACTTTTGCATACACATATTTATCATATTTTATCTGTGAGCAAGTCATCATGAAGGTAAAAATTCATTTTAAACATAATAGGGAAATTGTGACCATTCCTGGAAATAACATAAAGACTGCAAATTTGGCAGGTCCCTATTGCGAAGACGATGCTGCAACTGGTTAGGTTTATAATATCAGAAGTATTTCCGATGTTGATATTATTTCATGGAGGTCAGAAGTTGCAAAATCAAAAGAGAGCGATGTACAGAGCTACTATCAATTTGTATTGTATGTGTTGTACAAGTGAGTATATTTTGACAGATTATATTGAAAAAGTTATCAGGATTAAGGATCTTATTAAATAAAACATTTTAACGATTTTCTTGAATCTTAAGTGTGCTACGTTATAATATTAAATAAAAAAATTAAATTTCCAGGTTCTGCAACTCGCGAGAAAAAATCTGTCAAAAATTTATTAACTCTGATAAAAATGAATGAAGTAAGAATTGAGTTCGCCAATTTTCCTCTAGGAATGTATTTGTTACCGATGCTACTGTCGACAACAGTAGCTAATGTGATAATCGCATTGCAGTTCAATAATTTGATTTAATAAGCACTTTGTAATTTTTGATAAGCTTCCGAAATTATAAGACATAAGCTAATTAATAGATTAACAGTGTTTACAGAAATTACATTCTTAAAAGCAATTTGAGTAAAAAAATATTACGAGTCATTGCTAAGAAAACAGTATTTCCTTACTTAGTAAGGTTACTTGGGTTCTTACATACCCTCAATCCCATTAGACTTAAGTTAAGCGTGGGTAGCAGTAGTTTCTCGCCATCAGGTAACCTGTCAGCAATCTGATAAACAAACTATATCCCGCGTCCACTTTTATTTGATACAGTATTATTCATAACTGAAAGATTTCAATGTGTTATGTCTCAATAAGACGTTGGCCTCTATAGTTTTTAAATAATATTTCAAATAGAGAGGGTTTCTCTAATGAACTTGTATCTTATCAAAGTTAAAATATTTTTCAGGAAATTTGAATAATGTGCTATATGAAACTAATTATTATAAGTGTTTTAGCAAATTTATGTAAAAACACCTTTTATTTTATTCATTTGCCTTTTTAGTTTTTTTTTCATTAAGAAGTTTTTATATGCAATAATATTTTATAAGTAAAAGTAAAGTTAGAGTAGTACAGTAAAAGTAGTTTTATATTGCAGTGGTACTTATTAGGCATATGTGTATGTATGTAATCAAAGAGACTTGATCGCTACAAATTAATACATATACGTAATAAGTACCATGTGCAATATTATAATACTTTAGCGAGATAAAATATTATAGTATAAAAATACAGATGAGTATATTTTAAATAGAGAAAGTATCGAATATAGATGGAATAAACTTTAAAATACTATTAGAATAAGCGCAGAAGAAAGTTTAAGTAAAGAAAAGATAGTTCCTAGGATATCGTGGCTTAGTCAAGATATAGTCAATTTAATGATAAAAAAAACAAAAAAACAGATATAATAGAACAATTTAAAAATATATAAAAAAATAAGTAATAAAAGAATAAAATTGAAATGAAGAAATGGAAAGACAGTATAAAATAATAGAGTATTACAGTAATAAGGAACAGTTAGATTTAGCTTATAAAATAATAAGAGAGATGAACCACAAGAAAACGCCAAAGAACAATACAATACAAGACGACAATGGAAAGGCTTAATAGACATTAAAGAAATATCATTTCGTTGAAAAAGATATATTGAGGCACTATACAACCAAGATGGATTAAATACTGAAGAACTAGATCAAAAAAAGAGTTAAATTATGACGATCTAGGGCCAGAACTACTTTACAGTGAATTCGACACGGTGTTGAGTTTATTGCGGTGTGATAAAGCAACAGGAATAGACTACATTCCTACTGAGCTTATAAAATATACCAATAACCTAATCCTCGATAAGCTAAATGAGATATCTGACCATATTTACCGAACTTGAAAAGGCGTACAGACTACTATATAAGCAAACCAGTAACCTTACCAAAAAAAACAAAGACATTCAAATGCGAAGAACTCAGAACTCTCAGTCTCATATCACATAGTTACATCAAAAATAGTTGTAAAAATTGTACAAAAACAAAAAATAAAATAAAAGAGTTAATAGACCGGGATCAATATGCGTTCATAAAAGACAAAGACACAAGGAAGGCAGTATGGCCTTCCTTGTGTCTTTGAGAATTTTAATAGATTTAAGATTGGATATTGGATTGAATGCATATATCGTATTTGTAGACTTGGAAAAAACGTTTGACAAAGTTTACTGGAAGAAATTATTAAATACCCTTAAAAACTCAGTATAGATTTTAGAGACAGACAATTATTATCCAACATATACAAGAAGCTTCTATGGCGATTTGTACGCTTCGCATGCATCTCGACCTGATCCCAAAAATGAGGACCCTAGAGCCACATTAACACGCCGCTACACCGAAGAGCTCTTAGACAGCTGAAAAAGGGAAAACCCCCGGGAGAGGATGGCGTTACTACAGAGCTGTTAAAGGCTGGAGGTAAACCCGTACTAAAGGCGCTCCAAAAGCTTTTCAACGCTGTCCTGTTCGAAGGCAGAACTCCAGAGGCGTGGAGTAGGAGTGTGGTCGTCCTGTTCTTCTTAATAAAACCATGTTGAAGAACTATCGGCCCATTTCCCTCCTGAGCCACGTCTATAAGCTGTTTTCAAGAGTCATCACAAACCGTCTTGCGCGAAAACTCGACGAATACCAGCCAACGGAACAGGCTGGGTTTCGGAGCGGATATGGCACCATAGACCACATCCACACAGTGCGGCAGATAATACAGAAGACCGAAGAGTATAATCAGCCCCTGTGTCTAGCATTTGTGGACTATGGAAAGGCCTTTGATTCGATCGAGATCTGGTCTGTTCTGGAGTGCCTGCAGCGTTGCCAAGTAGATTGGCGGTACATCCAAGTGTTGAGATGTCTCTACGAAACCGCCACTATGGCCGTCCAAGTACAGGATCGGCATACAAGACCCATACCATTGCATAGAGGAGTGAGATAAGGGGACGTTATATCCCCGAAATTGTTCACTAATGCAATGGAGGACTTGTTTAAGACGCTGCACTGGAAAGACCACGGTATCAACATCAATGGCGAGAACATCTCTCACTTGCGATTTGCAGATGACATCGTCATCATGGCAGGGACGCTGCAAGAGCTACAACAGATGCTGAACGACCTGGCTGACTCTTCTGTGCGCATCGGCCTACGGATGAACTTGGACGAGATCAAGGTCATGTTCAATGAACATATACTACCGGAATCGGTTGCGGTACTCGGTGCCGTTCTGGAAGTTGTTCAAAAATATGTATACCTCGGGCAGACTTTGCAGTTAGGTAGAAAGAACTTTGAGGACGAGGTGAACAGAAGAATCCAGCTAGGTTGGGCAGCGTTTGGGAAACTTCGTTGGGTCTTCTCATCGTCGATCCCACAGTGCCTAAAGAAGAAAGTCTTCAATGCGTGCGTCCTACCCGTAATAACATAAAATTCAACGTCCATAAGTTCAAAGTCACTCAGCGTGCTATGGAGAGGGCTATGCTCGGCGTTTCTCCAAGAGATCGCATCAGAAACGAGGTGATCCGACAAAGAACCAAAGTTATCGACGTAGCCCACAGGATTAGCAAGCTGAAGTGGCAGAGGGCTGGCCACATTTGCCGAAGAACCGATAACCGTTGGGGTAAACGAGTTCTTGAGTGGAGACCGCGTCTCGGCAAACGTAGTGTAGGACATCCACAGGCCAGGTGGAGCGATGATTTGCGCGGGACGGCTGGCAGGAGCTGGATGCGAGAAGCCATAGATTGAACTAAGTAGCGTGAAATTGGAGAGGCCTATGTCCAGCAGTGGACTGCGATAGGCTGATGATGATATACAAGAATGTAGAGACAACAATTGAGATGGGCAATGAAACTACAAAAACCAAAGTAAAACGGGAGTCAGACAAGGCTGTACACTCTCGCCACTCCTATTTCTATTCATCAAACAAACAATACACAAAATATCTGAACTACCACAAAGGGAGTAAAAGTTTACGGCAAAAGAGTTCTGTTTGTAAGGTTTGCAGATGATGTAGCTGCTGTTGTCTAAGAATGAACACCTAGTTGAAGTTTAATACAACAACATGAACCAAATCTTTACAGAATTTCACTTAAATAATATAATAAATAATAATAATAAGTTGAAACAAAACTAAAATTTTCATTACATCTTTAGAAGAACGGGTGTCTAGTCTCTCTAACACAAAGGGAGGATCCTCGGACCAGGCGAGGTGATGATGCCTGGCAGGCCACTGGCCAAAGGTTGATGTTAGGCTGCTGGATATATGCTAACCGGCGTGAGAACTTCTATTGCGCGATTCAGGATCGGTAGTTTCTTCGTTTTTGTATTCAAACGTTTACGTTAGATATCTTTGGTAAATGGCGCTATCATATGTTTTCTTTCCCACTGTATGTACTATAGAAGAGATAGACTAAAACCCAGTCATATAGACTAGATTTAGGAAAAAGTGACGTTCGCGACGTAGAAGGAGTTTACAGAAACGGCTCCTGATTGGTCTCCCTATCAGGAACCGTTTCCGATAGAGCTGCATCGACAAGTGCGTAGCTTTAAATAAATAATGATGATTTTATTTATTGAAACGAATAACAGATACATGTTAAATTATAACTAGAGACAATGTATACACCAAATTTATGAATATATTACCATGCACCATTGTTCACACGTTACCAGAAAGAATAAATAAGTCATGTTACTCACTAAATTTTAGATTTAAAACAATAACGTAACTAAAGAAAACGCCAAATATTGCAACCGTAAATGATGATCAATTACATATGGTTTATTGTTACCTGACTGCGAAAGAAGGAGGGTTATTTTTTTGAGTGTGTGTAAGTAAATAAGTTTTTGTATCATTTAATAAAATAATTTATTAAATATATAAATACTTCAGAAATTGTAATGGCTTCAGCTTAGAGTGTGACTTTACAAAAAGTTACAAATTGTCATTGTTACCACTCCTTCACATGTTTTTTTAGAGTGAATATAATATGTTAATACATACGTTTGATGGCCACAGTTGTTTTATTTAAAAACGAAATTGTAACAAGATGATTCGGTGAACTGTTTTTACCTATAAATTATTTTTTTATAAATTTCGGTCAGCAAAACATTATCTGTAAAATATACTCGAAAAAAAATCTAATTGAAAAGATTTGAAAATAGCAAAGTCACACTGGTTTTAGTACAAACGGAACGGCTTGACCTGGGCGGTACTACCCTCTCACAAAATACCAACCTAAAAGAACAGCATTCAGGCTGTCGTGTTTCGTTCGCCATGTAGTCCACCAGGGTGTAGGTCACGATGCTGCTGCATTGTCTGCATTCGCTATGAGTATGGTGACAACTTCTCTTGGATTCTGCTTATGCTTTCCATCAGACAGGATAGAGTCACTATGGCAGGCTTATATCAAAAGATCTCTAAAAATGTTACTTCAAGTGATGAGACAGCAAGTGTAATCAAGTTAAATGTAAAGGCAGCTTAATTGGAAGTACTCAGCAAAGTTAATAGTTTTGACCTTCCCATCAACTACTTAAAAAGTCAATTTAAAGCAGTAACAATAAACGTTTAACAGAATTACTATGCACATTAATAGTCATTATTATGTTCAACGCTAAACGTAATTGTCTGTAAAATATATTTTTGGGGCCGTTTCCTTCAAAAGAGTAAATAAATGTTAAAGTATAAAAATTTTTAACTTAATTTTAACTAATAATTGTATACCTATGGAAAAATAATTTAAGTGCATGAATAGTCTATACAGTTTACTGATTAACTGGTTTAATAAAAGAAGAAGGTCTTCAAATTTATATATCTTCATCGCTTGTTTTAGCAATTGATTAATTAAAAGTAACTTCTTTTTTCAATTCTGCTTTTTGACAGAGTTTGAAACAAACACGGATTTAGTGTGAGGTCTAAAATATTGTATGATCAGTGACTTTCCTGGATTCATTATTTCATTCCCAATAATGTCTACTTATCATATGCTTTAGTACGTTTATTCTGTAATGTTAAATAATATCAAATTGTTTTATCATTGCGGGATGTTTATTGATGCCGCAAAATTTACAGTACTAACACAGAGTTTTAACTATAGGCAGACAAATCATCCACTGACAAAGTAATGTATCTTTAATAATGGTTGTTTTCTATGTTTTCCTTTCTATTTAATAGGTATATGGATATAATAATGTTCCAACATAATTTATTGCGTTCAATAGATATAGAAGTAATCATATTCCATAAGTTACTTTGAGAATGTATATGACTGCCTCGTTGGTCTAGTGGTTAGCGTAAACAACTGCAGGTCAAGAGTTCGGGTTCGATTCCAAGGTCGGACTGCTGTTGGGTTTTCCTTACAAGAAATTCTTAAGAACAGGGCTGTTGTCAACTTGTACAGTTTGTGTTGTATAAGTGAGTATATTTCAATCAAATCTTATTTAAAATATTATCTTGTCTAATTCTATCCGTTTAACTCTATCCATCTACATATGAGAAGTATTAGAACCATGGTGATTTCAGCACAAATGGGATGGCTTGACCGATGCGGTACTACCCTCATAAAAGACAAACTTAAAATGACAGTTTTGATGCCGTCCTATTTGTTGGTTATTGCGACCACTTCCGTGGTGGTATGGGGGCTCTTCCTTCCGATGGTTCACTCACCGTTATAAGACGCCACAGCATTCTGAATCTCAGTATTACACTGCTACGATGACTGTCACGCCTTTACACTCCCATTTCCCTCCCCCTTTTTTTATCATGGCAGCAAGGAAAAGGGATAAATGTTCAACACCGGCACCCTATTATCTGACCAACCCACTTTTTGACGTGGGGTTCACTAACATCCATGGACTCCATGCAAATCTCAACACCATCCACCAGCATCTTGAGACGGCACGGCCGGCCATGCTTTTCCTAAAGGTGATATAAATACCACGTCCTGCTGATACGACACATCTTCACGACCCCGGCTACGTGCTTGTGGAGTGCTTCCTCGCGAAAGCTGGGGTATGTGTTTTCGTTAGGGTGGATGATTCTAGTCGCTAATTACGCTGCCTTAAGGATCTATCCTTCTGGAGAAGGATGGATCCTTAAGGCAGCGTGGATGGATCTTTTTGCTCCACGTAGATATTAGCTCTATTCGAGCCGAATCTACGTATGACTATACCGATCCTGCTCTGGAGACTCTGAAACAACAATAATTTTTGAAAATCTCACTCAGGAAGCGGACAAAGCTCAGGAGCAGTTTCCGATCGCCGAATTGGTATTCCTAGGCGACTTTAATGCCCACTTGGTCATGGTTGGGATCTTTCAGAACTGAACACGCGGGTCGGACTTCCCACGCATGATCTCACCCAGCTGGTGCTCACGCCCACCAGGTTACTAGACATCGCGAGTCAAGCACCGCCTCCTTTGCTGGACCTACTGGTCGAGTCACCCAACACTGTACAGTGTCTCGGTGCTCGCCTTCCTGGGGTCCTCCCCGGTCACTGCCTGTTTTAAACTTCGGTGCCGCAAAATTTTGCCGCTATGGATGGCAAAATCACTGTTGGAATGGAATACAATATTCCCAACATTGCGGTCGTCAACGCAACGACCCGTCCCTAGTTCAATCGCGAGTGCGCCCATGCTGTTACACAAAAGCAATCGGCTTACGCGCATGGACCAGGGCCTGCGTTCACAGTTTTTTTTTTACGTGTGGAAACCTCCTTGTGCCTTCACCCCACCGGGGTTTGCGTCGGAGCGGTGTGTTGGAATAGAACCGACTAAAACGGTTTGAGTTATTTGACTTGAATCACTTATTTTCTGAGCCCACAAGAATTACTTCTCACTCATCAACTTGCTTAGGTAACATCTTTTGCAATGGGGAATATTTAAATAGGTCAATTTTAAGTGATTTAACATCCGATCACTGTGGCCAATTTGTTACCGTTCCTTGTATAAAAGAAAATAAAATAAACAAAACGATATGCAGGCCCACTAACTAACTTATTATTAAATTTCAGTAAAAACATTAAGTTAACGTTTAAATTGGAAAAATTGATAAGTTTTCCAATTTAGACTGGACTCAAAGTGATCCAGAGAAGCTTTACGGCTACTTATTTAATATAATTGAAATCGAATTTAAAAATATATTTAAGACTAGAACAATAATACAAAGGCCCAAAATGACGTTCTGCAATTGGGTGACAACAGGAATATACAAAAGTAGAGAACGGCTGTATGATTTGTATGCTATGAAGCAAGGTAATGTTGACCCTAAATTTCATAAATATGTTAAAAATTACTCAAAGATTTTTAGGAAAACATGTCATATGGCAAAATCTTTATATATAAATAACAAAATTAAGTCTTCAAACAACAAAATAATAGCAACATGGAACATTTTTAATAATGAAATTAAATATTAATAATAGGTTTATAACAAACAACCTAAACATAGCTGAATCTTTTAATACCTTTTGTATAAATATACCAGTTAGTACAACTAGTACCTTGAATTCTTGTGTGTCCAGGTCTGAACTGTTGTTAAGGGCCAATGTAAATGAATGTAAGAATTTATTTCAATTTGAATATGTATACCCCGCAGACATTATGAAAACGTTTAAGTCTCTTAATTCTAAGAAAACAGGGAACTTATGGGGGATTTCTGTTAAATTAATAGAGAGTATTATAAATGATATAGCACCACTTTTAGCTGTAACTTTTAATCGATGTGATGATTCTGGAGTTTTTCCTAACCTGATGATGTATAGCAAAGTAATACCTTTATTTAAAAAGGGTTGTACAACTAAACCAAGTAACTTTAGATCAATCTCAATCTTACCGGCTATTAGTGAAAGTTTTGAAAAAAATATTTTGCAACAACTAGAAAGCCATTTTAATTTAAACAATTTATTTCATAAAGAATAATATGGCATTACAAAGGGTCGTACATCAATCGATGCTGGTACAGCTCTTTTAAGATATATATTTTATTCATGGAAGAGTTCGAAAGATGCGATAGGTGTATTTTGCGATCTGTCAAAAGCTTTCGACTGTGTAGAACATAACACGCTCTCTTTAAAACTTAGGCATTATGGTGTTCATGGTGTTGCTTTGGAACTAATTGCTTCCTATTTGAGAGATAGAATTTAACACGTAGATGTTAAAGATGCGAGGCTATATACTGGATCCTCTACTTTTTCTCATATATATTAATGATTTACCATATTATTTAAAAAATCTCTGTGATATAGTTCTATTTGCTGATGATACGTCACTTATTTTATTTATTAAAGTCTATCGTAAGCAAACGGTTTTGACAATGTGAATAGGGCACTAAACGATGTATTGAACTAATTTACAACGAACAATCTCCTTTTGAATACAAATAAAACAGCGAGGCACTTGCCTTACTCTGAGTAATGAAGTCATAACTTTAGTAGAGTCGGCAGTATTCTTAGGAATTACATTTGACAATAAACTGAAATGGGGGAGTCCGATAGCCTTACGGGTAGATTTAGTTCAGCTGCTTATGCAGTATGGACGTTACATCAACTCACTGATACAGACACAGCTAGGTTAGTTTAATTTAGCTACTTTCACAGCGTCATGTCCTATAATATAACTAGTTTATGGCAGGGCGGCTGATATTGAAACGATTTTCATTCTGCGTAAACGAGCCATCCGCTCAATTTACAATTCACCTAAATTGTCCTAGAGTCTCACTTCAAGAGTTTTTTAAAAATGTGGATATTTTGACTGTTGCATCACAGTATATATTTGCAAATGTTTGTTGGGCATAACATTAATGATTATAAGAAAAACAGTGATTTACATAGTATTAATACGAGAAGCAAGTCTAAACTCGTTGGTACCTATCATCGTTTAAATAAGGTTTACAATTCGTTCGAAGGTCTTAGTATACGATTTTGTAATAAAATTCCTACAGATGTAACTGACCTTCCTGTAGATAATTTCAAGCTAACTTTAAAAAATCATCTCATCAGGAGGGCCTATGTGATCGGTAATTATCTGAGCAACAAACAGTCAGGGGCTTAGGGTGTTAATTTATTATATACACATAAATTTCTTTCTCCTGTAATTGAGCTTAACTATTAAGAAAGCTTTGTTAGTTGAAAATAATACGTGGCGATTATTATGATGATTTGATTAGTTTATTATGATGATTTTTACAGTATCTCGACTATGGTTGGTCATGCTACTAAAATGTCATTGCTTGCAGTGTCATCGTGGGGTGGGCGGTTTCCTTCCCTCTAATATGGCAGGGGAGATGATTGCTGGTCCATGCGTCGTACTTGTGAACGGGTGCTACTTGGGGTGACTGGTCGGCCTGCTCAACGAATCTTTAGCCAATACTATTAATTTAGTGCTTTCAACTGTAACTTAGCCTCTTGATCCAGTCACGAATTATTTTTAACAGTAGATTAATTATGCATCTGAATGTAAGTAGATGTACACCTTGAATGATTTCTATGTTTAAGTTAAAACCTTCAATGGTATCACAGTGTTTTTTTTTGCAGTACGCTAGTTTTTGGAGCATTTTAATAAATTGAAAATCAGGTGACTACTACTTGCACACTCTTCATCTTTCGTATAATCTATTGAATTTGATAATCTGACTTTTAAAAAGAGTGGCCATGATTTTTTTGCCAATGTTCTTCTCATAAAGCTCTACGCATTTTGGATATTTTGGATCGACACAGACAGACAGTGAATTGGGTGTTTTCACCTAATTCACCTTGACAATACACTACATCTGTGGCGTCTGTTTCTATCGATCTATGATTTTTATCTGTAGCTTCAATTTAACGTCCATAAATGTTAATTGAATAAATGATTTTAAATTTGAATTTGAATTATTTCATTCACGGTCATCTGATTTTTAACCAGACTACGGATGCTGAACTAACGGTAAAAATTTACAGTCATACACAAAAGAATTGTTCGTGCTCATCATTGAATTATTTGTCCAGGGATTGAATCGAGCCCGTGACCTCCAAATTTGTTGTCAGGATCACTAATCACTGTACCTAAAGGAATACAGGAAAAGCCAAACGCATGCAAAGCATAGTCGATCGAGCTATGAAAATAACTAGCAAGTAGCTCTCCACATCAGTTAAGTCAAGTACACAAGACCTTTCCACATATAAGAAATGTAAACTGGTTTGATTTCGGAAACACTGCGTGCTATAAGTATAAACTGTCCGAGTGAACAGTTATAAGACTCCCAAAACTGGTAGTTATGTGTTTCATGGAATTTTTACCCGACGGCGATGCCAAATGGAATGGAAATAAATTTGGCTATGTATGTAGCTATGTTTCTAAGTTTCAACGATTAAATAACTAAATCGAAGTTTACTAGTAATATATAGATATCAATAGAGTCATAATAATGACATAGGTTACATAAATTTTACCAAAAGTTTTAGTAGTCGGGTTATAGTTTTTATTTTTTTATTTATTTTAATAGTAATAATAATGTACATAGTACATCAACAGCTTGCCCTTAAAAACGAATTTGTGGATTCAGAGGTGCCATACTACAGGTATGTGCCCGACCAAGTTCTTGAAAACGGTCGTGCTACGTTATATTGGGATCGATCTATTATCACAGAAAGGGCTATTGTTTCCAATAAGCTTGATATTGTGGTGATAGGTCGATTAGAGCGCCGTGCAATGATTGTCGACATCGCCGTTCCTCATGACGAGAATCTCGTGAAAGTTGAACAAGAAAAACAAATGAAATATTTGGATTTATCTCACGAGATTGTCGATATATAGGATGTAGATTCGGTGATCATTGTTTCAATAGTATGTCGGTTCACGGATTGATAGCCAAGAGTCTAGACCAACACTTCAAGAGGCTCATGTTAGATGGCTGGATCAAGAGTCTGATGCAGAAGGAAGTCCTTCTTGATACGGCTCGTATTGTGAAGGGTTTCCTGTCTTTGGAGCCCTAACCACCGATTTCATGGTCCTTGTACTCAAAGTAGTGGTCTACTGTTTATTATATTTTTAAATTTACTTATTTTATATGTACATTTAAATATATAAATAATATTTAAATATGATTTTAATACAGAGAATTTTATTAAAGACATAATTTAAGAGTAAATATTTGTACATACAAATTAAAGTTTGATATACTATTTAATAATAAGGAGTTCATCATATTATTTTGGACATCAAAAGATACTTAAAAACAAGTTATGGTCGATGAAAGTATATTTGTGTGGATATGCAACTAGTTTTTACTGATAAAGAGCTCAGTTTTGAAGTATCATTACATTATTAAGAGAAAAAATTCTACTCCGATATAGTAATTATTCTCAACACCTTTTTTTAATACTAGCGACCCGAGCGGGCTTCGCACGGAAGTTTTGAAAAGTTTCGGATTTTCTCTACTGTAATTTGCATGTATTACAAATAAACCTTCCTTTTGAAACACTGTATACGTTGATGAAAACGGCATCAAAATCCGTTGAGTTGTTTAAAAGATCAAACAAACAGCAGAAGATATTTCGTGTTATGCTATGCTTGAATAAAATGACGTGACATATGAATGACTTGAATAAAATGACGTGCTTTGGATAAAAAAATTGAGATGCTTCTGCATCATTGGGCTTGGGTTTTTCTACCGTAACACTATATTTAAATTTATTTATTCATTCAAATCTCTAACTGTGAATGAATATTTACTTATTACTTCATCCTCTAACAAACAAATCAACAAGAGTTACGCTGTTATGTAATACTTAAGCATACTGCTTTTTTGAATTTCATTCAAGAATTATGTCCGTGTTCATGTTATGTACCTTCAAGAACCATGAGTCATAAGCTCAGTGTCCACTTATTGATTTGTTTCAATTATGGTAACATAGTCATCAATGTAGTTTTATAAATATTAGTCACTCTGTAACTATGTAGGCATACTGAATGTTAATACTTTTTCATTATTCATTACTTAGAATAATTACTTAGGAGTACCATTCTTTAAAGAACTGTTCTAATGTAATCGAATTATTTTAATAATTCATCTTCTATTTACTCTTATTCAGTGTATCCAACTCAGAGTGTCTTGAATACAATTGCATCATTCGTTAACATAAGAAATGAATCAGATAAAAATTATACACTATCTCAAAACTACAGAAAATATAATGGGTCTTTATAGAAATTTCGCCTTTTATGGGAGAAAAAGTAAAAAAATTGCAGTGTCTTGCATGATTTTAAAAATATTACTAAGTTTACTAATGTTTGTGAACAATTCTATCTTTATTTTAGTACTTGTACCGCTTGAAGACAAAAATATGAAATATTTTTATTGGTCTGGTTATTTGAATAACTTCATTGGAGATCTTCTGTGTACTGTGTGTAGCATATTGAAATCGTCAGAATACAAAATTGCTATGACCAACCTCATGGATGTTCACAACGTCTACGTCGAAAATGATCTTTATAAAAGAAGACTTAAACAAATAGTATCCGTTTTCGTTGTCAGTTGTACACTAGTTCTTGTCGAAGAGCTCTATTTAGTCGCATCTAATTTTTATTTTATAATTACCGCCGTGGTGGATAACAGTGGAGTTATTATTTTCATGTGCTTCTCATCTCTTTTAAATAAACTTAATTATATTTTGGATATTTTTGCATTGTATATATATATAACATTACTATCAAACCTATTGAACTGCTTAAATAATACACTAGGTGAAATAAATGAAAAATTACGCACGGAGAATACTGATCCATTTCTGGTAATAAATGGGCCGTACAGGAATTCAAATCTCTTCGAAATGATTCAGCTCTGGGCTGAGTTGTATGAACGCTTAGTGTGTAGTGGTCAGCATTTAACAGCGTGTTTTAAGTATCAAGTAAATATATACACATAATAATATTATAATTTCCTAAATATTTTACTAAAGTTTAACTATTAAGATAAAATACAATTAATAATACCAATTATTTCTACCTATTTTCAAAGATTTCGGTCAATATAGCTCAATTTTTATGAACAGCTATGAGAGTCATTTCAAGATTTAAAAAACATTTATCATAACAACTGCAATTCACGTATTTTTATTCTTTTAGATGATATATTGGATATCGACTACGATTTTCGTATACATCTATATTTTGTATAACATATGCGTGTCATTCATTGAAAAGGTAAACATACATATATAAACTTCAGAAAGGATGTGTGGCAACCTTCGATGATTATTTTTTTTACAGGAGAATGTTTTGGCTGCAGTGATCCACTTATTTAGGTTTTTAGTCACTGATGTATTTCCATGGTTTATCATGGTTGTCGGAGGTCAAAAGTTGCAAAACGAAAAAACCAAAATGAACAGAGCTATTGTCGACTTGTACGGAATCTGTTGTCTCAGTGAGTATATCACTGTTTTTATTGAGTCCCCTTGTTATTTTCAAGTCTCATATTTAATTTTCCAATTAAAACACATATTATTTGAGTTACTGATAACCTAATAGTAGAGAAGAGAGTCCGATCCCAAACTAGACAGGTTTTACACTTGTAACCAGACTGTTGATAGGCGCATATACATACATATATATTTCTAACATGTACATATTATAAGAAAACTACACTAAGACATACCACATCCATCACACCAGTATTTGTCGGAGTACAAATCTAACTCCTAAACTTTTTTTTTTTTTACATGTTGGAATGCCTTTACGCACTTCGCTCCCCCCCACGGGGACAGGGGGTTCGCTTTGTGTGGGACTTCTGACTGACTCCAGCCAGACTACTCACTAAACTACCACGGTGTGCCACTCTGCGCCTGAGAACGGGAGAGATCCGGGAACCGCTTTCTTACGCCATCCGGACCCCTCCCAGCGCCTGCCCGCACTAAAGCGGGCACCATCAGATGGTAAAAACTCTCAACTAAGGCGACGTACGGCATACGCGTAACGTTGCCCCCTCGCGGGTGGCCTGTGAAGCGGATGGGGGGGAAACCCGTCCCGCCCATCCGCGGCCACACTCAGGGCGGCATGAGGCGCTGGTAAGCACGCCTCCGCCGCCCGGTTCGCCGGCCGAATCTTCACTGCAGTCGCAGTGGTGGCAGGCGGGACTCAATTCCCTTCCAGCAACCGTGCCCGGAAAGCACCTGCGTCAGTCGGAAGGAAAGGGTCCCGTGCTGCCGCCCAGCCCACTCGAGGATGACCGGCTGGAGCGCCTCCACGGTGGCGAAGCAAGCACGTGAAGCCTCCAGCCGCGAAGACCAACGAGCCATCGTGGCTCGACGGGCGGCTTCACGCCACTCGCGTACCTCTTCGGGCGGAGGGCGCATGCCACTCTCCGCCCGGAATTAAGCCACCCGTCGATAAACTTCGGCGAGCACTTCCGCCTCCAAATCCCATGGGGGTGTACCGGCCAAGGCGCACGCCGCCTCGGTCGACATCTTGCGATATCCGCGTATGGCTCTGACCGCCAATACTCTCTGAGGGCGCCAGAGGCACGCCTTATTCTGGGCGGTCAGAGCCGACGCCCACACCGGTGCGCCGTGCAGCGCCATCGAAAGGACGACCCCCGTGGAGAGGTTTCTCGTAGCAAGGCTGACTCCACCCAGATTGGGCAAAATTCGCCCAAGCGCAGAGGCAGCGTCAACCAGCTTCGGAGCAAGCTGTCGGAAGTGCTCATCGAAGAGCCACCTACCGTCGAGGATCGAGTTGACCACTATGGAGGCGCCGGGGGGGGCCCGCGACGGTGCCCATGGAAGAGCAGGGCCTCCGTCTTGTCCAGGGCCACCCGCAAGCCCAGCACCTCGATGCGCCCGACCACCAGAGAGACTCCCCTGGTGGCCAGGCACGCCGCCTCCTGGAAGTTCGCCCCCCGGGCTGTGACAAATGTGTCATCGGCGTAACAGATTACGCCCAGCCCGGAGGGGAGACGTTCTCGAAGGACCCAGTCGTACCCCACGTTCCACAGGAGTGGTCCTAGGACAGACCTCTGCGGAACGCCGCACGACATGGGTCGTCGTCTTAAGGCGCCATCTCGATCCTCGTACACGACGGTACGCTCCTCCAAATAGTCTGCCACTAGCCGCTTCAAATACTCTGGCACCCCGTGGTACAGTAGTGTTTCCCTGATGCAGTAGAATGGCAGACTATTAAAGGCGTTGGCGATATCTAACGACACCGCCAACACCACGCCGCCACGGCTCACCGCCTCTTCGGTCACGGCCCTCAGGCGCATCACGGCATCGACCGTCGAAAGCCCCTCTCGGAAACCAAATTGGGCGTCCGACAGGTCGGGGCCAACCTCGCTGAGGTGCCGGACGATGCGGGCAGAGAGCACCCTCTCGAACAACTTGCCCGCCTCGTCCAGCAACACGATGGGCCTGTAGGCCGCGACCGAATTGGCAGGCCGTCCCGGCTTCCTCAATAGGATCAGCTTCCCGCTCTTCCAGCACTCAGGGAAACGTCCGGACGCCAAGCTAGCGTCCAACACGTCCCTGAGGCGGTCTGACATGTGGTCGAGGGCTCGGGCCATTACTCGGGCTGGTACCCCGTCCGGCCCGGGGGCGGTGTTCTTCGAACGAATCCGAAGAACAGCTGCCCCTACCTCGGATTCCCTGACAGGCGGAACGTCGACCTCGACCTCGACCCCGCTGCGGGAATAGGCCCTTGACCACAAATCTAACTTCTACCCTCCTATGCTTTAATAATAGTAATAATAATATAATCCCAATATTATTTGGGGTCGACCACTAGATTAAACTACGTCTACTACACTATTTAAAACACATTTTACACTAAAATTACATCAATTTTATTTTGCCACGAAGTGACTGGCATCGAACCTCCGCAATCCTGGGGGATAATGGACTTCCCAATAACTTTGACCATAGATGTTCATGACAACCGGGACCGATAGCTCAATATCGCCAAATTTCCATACTAAGGGCTGTTATTAAAAAAATCTTGTGAGAAATACCCAACAGCACTTTTTGGGCCAACCCGGGAATCGAAACCGAAACATCTTGATTGGCAGTCGCATACGCTAACTGTTAGACCGCCGAGGCAGTAGAAATAAATGGCAACTATTTTTATATTTCATTTTCAAATTATTTGTTCTAGATTCTGAAGCAAGTCACGGAGCTGTCAAAAATCTATTCACTTTGACGACATCGACTGAAATTAGAATTGAGTTTTTTAAATTCGGTTTGGGAATGTATTTGGTACCGATATTTCTGTCTTTAACAATAGGTTATGTGATAGTAGCTCTGCAATTTAATAATGTGATATAGTTATATGTAAATTATTTATTTTATGTATATTTCGTTCTCGCCTTTAAACGAGCAATTCTTTTACATATATAGATAATCTAAATCTCGCGAATAAGTCCAACGATTTTCATGAAATTTTATATGCAAGGCGTTTTTGAGGCGATAAATCTAACTAACTAGGATTAATTTTTAGAAGTTTACTAAAAAAATAACAATGCCGAGCACAGCTTGGTCGTTCAGGTGCTTTTTGTTATTTGTGTGTATTTAATAAATATCAATTGGTGTATTTTGTCTATTGATTTTGCAACATTATATAAAAAGAAAAAAAAAAGATTTTTTCTCTCTGTACTATTCCTATCATAGATATGCACTGCCCTTGAGTGAAGCTGGACAAGGTTAATTGGTAGATATACCATATGTCATTAAGTAAGCTTTGTTCAATTGTTAGCTTGAAGTTTTGAAGTTTAGATAAATAAAAAAATATCAAAGGACCATTATTTAATGCTGATCTTTCTTTAATATCAGGTCCTTACATATCAAATTAGCTTTTATCGTACTGGTCACTTTGATCTGAAATATATCCTCTTTAGTAAAAAATTCCATATTCAAAGTCGAAAACAGTCATTTATTTGTATTTTTCCTCACTAGTTTTTATTTATCGTTGCTCATCTGGCACAATAGAAATCGAGAAATATCGATTTATTTACGAGCACGAGTTTTACCGTGGGACTAGTGCTGCAGAAATAACTTGAAGTATTAAAGATGAGTATGAAGCTTGTGTCACAAAAGAAAATACGGTACGTTTTTGGTTTCAACGTTTTCGTTCCGTAAATTTTGACTTTCATAAGAAGCCCGTGGACGCCTGTGTTGCTGTAATACTGCAATCAACAAACTTTTACTCTTTTTTAAGTCAGCACATTACATTCGTATAATAATAATAACGTAATTATTTCATAGACGGCCATCTGTGTTCAAACAAAACTACGGTTACCAAGCTGCTCATAAATAATTTACAATTATGTAATTGTTTCACACAGTTCCGTAGATCCATATGGGTTTCATAACGGAATTGTAGACATTTAAACTTGTATTTGACTAAATCTCTTTTTGCCTTTATGTGATTTTTCCATGTTAATCGTCTGTCCAGAAGAAAACCAAGGTATTGCACATAGTTGGTTTCAGGGAGGATGTTATTCATCGAGCGAACCGGGGTACAGTCTCCTTTTCTAAGGGTAAATGTTATGTTCTTAGATTTCTGGGCCCTGACTTTAATCTGCCATTTTTACAGCCAGCCAGAAGTATTATCGAGAATCTGTTGTAGTTTTTCACTTGTTGTTTTAGGGCTTTCATCCACAGTCAGTAGAGCAATATTATTGGCATAGGCAATCTAAGCTTGAAGATATTTCGCTAGCAATAGACATGGTTAACAGAGATCTAGAACCGTTTAATATATGGTCCAAAAGTTATAATATATGGTTTGACAGTAAACCCATTAAAATTTCATACCATTATAGTTGGAAGTCCTCGATTGATGAGCAGAATAGTCAGCAAGTCTTCCGGCCATACTTTTTAATGGAACGACTATACCTATTTGCGAGTCTGTGAAGGATCAGGACTTACACATAGATTGCACGTTAAGCTGGCGTAAGCAAGTTACAAACCAGTGCCAGATCGTCACTGTACGAACCAGTGCCAGGGCACACACAAAACCAGGGACCTTATTCAAATTGAGCAATTTAATTTCTGCAACGATTTCCTTCAAAGATATTGACTTGATAGGTAGACACACTTGGATGGTTTGGATGCCATACTTAATTATGGCATCTGAATCTGTTTCCTGCTTATAGCTCTCATTGGGCTTAAAGACTTCGGCTAGATGCTGGGTAAGAGCCTCCGATTTTTCTTCATCCGTTGAAGTCCATGTTGACTGGCATTTTATGGGATGGCATATCTGCTGGGGTCTATTAAAGTCCTAGGTGGCCGTCCACAAAAAAAATGTTCTCCAGTTGCATATGGTGACATCAATTCTATAGTTTTTTTTTTATTTTGATGTTCCTCCAGAGCCAATTTTAAGTCTTTTATCGCTTTTTTGAGTATGCTTTTGTCTAATTGATGTTATGATAGTTGCCAATTTTGTCTCAGGCGCCGTTTCTCGGCAATTTTATTTTTGAGTTCTACAGGCTGGAATATTATAGAATCAGAGACTTTGTGTGTTGAAGGGGTATTTTGCCATGCCGCTACCTGGACAGTATAAATAAGAAGCTTACACGCCTCCTCAATGTCATTCGTTGTTTCCAACAGCAACCGCATGTTGATATGTTCATTGAGATATGTGCAGAAACCCTCCCAATTTGTTTTTCTGTAATGTTAACATGATTCCTTCGCAGCTCACTACGGTTAAAGACATAGTTAAGAAAACTAGGATGTGGTCCGATAATCCATCGAGGCTAGATTCAACACCAGTAAAAAGATAGTTTAAGCCTTTAGTCACAAATAAATCCAACAGATCTAGCACTTTGGGTCTATGGACCAATATGTGGGCTTGCCGGTCGATAATAAAAGATGTTAGTGACTGTCGATACAATTTTTCAATTGCCTGGACTTTGCCACAGTGGTCATAATGATAAATTGAATACTTGACTTCATGCTCTTCTAGTAAGTATTTGTAAATACACACTTTTTGGTCACGCTTGTTTTAATTTTAAGTTCGGCTTAATTCGAAATACTTATCTGTTCTAACTTTAAAATATTGGCTATATCACGACACAGGATTAATATTTGAGTCACTAGACACTTCTTCATAGATTTCAGGATATGATATATGTAGTATGCTTTATAACGCTATATGCAGAAATCACCACAAAGCTATTTCTGAATCATGTTAAAATTGGAACTCAATCAACAAACAAAACACAAGAACCAAACACAAATGTGTACAAAAACAAATTAATATTTTTACATATTCATAATAATAACACAGAAGTGAAGAGTTTGTTTGTTTGGTTTAGTCGACACTAGTCCAATTTAAAAAACTCTTTTAGTATTAGATAACCCACTTGAAATGAGCAAAGGGAGCAGATATCGATAAAAATGTAACAGAAAACGGAGAAACTGGTATTTTACTTTCTGAAAGATTCTATTGCATGCACTGCGTAAGCGGTTAAGGTTTTTCAAAAACATCTGTAAAAGAATTGTTTCCTTAAAAAACCCTAAAAAGATACGCAAAAGCACATGTTTATCTTTTAAGACTGGCTTCCTTTAACCTCTTTTAAGGTAAATGAATTTATTCACTCTGGCATAACATCACGCTATGTGCAATTTGAGACGTAGACAGCTAGTTATAAAATAAAAATAGACGACACTAGTATATTTTAAGATCTCGTACCCTGTTCAGACGAGGTGGTAATCCTCTAACAAATTCATGTACCGCTTAAGTATTACATTACAACGTAAATCCCTTGTTACCATTTGTACATATAAGTAGGTGCAGAGTTTTAATTGCATTCAATAATTATTTCTGTGATCATGTTACATACCTTGCTGGACCATGAGTCATAAACTCAGTGTCCACTTATTGTTTTGTTTTAATTATGTAAACATACGCATATAGTGTTATAAATATTAGTCACCCTGTAGGTATACTGAATGTGAATCATTTTTAGTTATTGATTATTTTCAATAATTACTTCGGAGTGCCATTCCTTAAGTAACTGTTCAAATGTAATCGAATTGTTTTTATAAATCATCTTTTATTTACTCGTACTCGTGTGTCCTCCTCAGAGTGGTTTGAATACAATTCGTTCGTTTACTTATAAAATGAATCAATTAAAAATCTTACACTATCTCAAAACTACAGAAAATATAATGGGCATTTATAGAAATTACGCCTTTTATGGGAGAAGGAGTAAAAAAATTGCTGCGTTTTGCATGATTTTTAAAATATTAGTAAATCTGCTAATGTTTGTAAACAATTCTATCTTCATTTTAGTACTTGTGCCGTTTGAAAACGAAAAAATGAAATACTTTTTTTGGTCTGGTTATTTGAATAACTTTTTTGGGGTTTTTCTTTGTACTGCGTGTAGCGTATTGAAATCGTCGGAATACAAAATTGCTATAACCAATCTCATGGATGTCCACAAAGTCTACGTGGAGAATGTTCTTTACAAAAAAAAAATTAAACAAATGGTGTCCGTTTTCGTTGTCAGTTGTACACTAGTTCTTGTCGAAGAGCTCTATTTTGTCACATCTAATTTATATTATTCAATTGCCAACGTTGTGGATAACAGATTAGTTATTAATTTTATGTGTTTTTCATCTCTTTTAAATAAATTTAACTACGTCTTGGATATATATGCGTTATATATATATTTAACATTACTATCAAACTTATTGAACTGTTTAATTGATACACTAGATGAAATAAAGAAAAAAATACACTCGGAGAATACTGATTCATGTCTAGGAATAAATAAGCCGTACAAGAATTCAAATCTGTTACAAATGATTCAACTCTGGGCTGAGCTGTACGAACGCTTAGTGTGTAGTGGTCAGCATTTACAAGCATGTTTTAAGTATCAAGTAAATATTAACACATAAAAATATTATAATCAGTTACAATTTTTAGTTTAAAATAATTTTCAATGTTAAGATAAAATACGACAGTTGATATTGAGATTTCAATTAATATTACTCAATTTTTATGACTTGTATTAAAGAGACACATTAAGATTTAAAAAAAAACTTCTTCCAGCGCTATTCATGTATTTCTGTTCTTTCAGATAATATTTTGGATATCGACGGCGACATTCACTTACATCTATATTTTGTATCGCATATGTACGTCATTCATTAAGAAGGTATTAATTTCAAATAAACATGTGTGACAATCTTTCATGAATATTTTTGAAGTGAAAACTTATTTAGCGGCGTTACGCACTTCTTTCGTGATAGGTAAAAAATGTTATTCTCGCGTCATATCGCGTATAATCATCTGATTGAAAATTCATAAGATTTTGTGACCGGTAAAAAATTTTAAACTCGCGTCAGGACACGTGACCTGATCGAAAATTTGTGAGACGGACGGAGAGTAAACCATAAATCGTCATACCGCTCAGATAAATTCGGGGCCGTCGAGTGAACCCGAGCGAAAAAGATATAGTCAGCAGCTTTTTGCTGTTGTTTCACTGTGATAAATATTTTCAATTAATAAGTAATAATTTTCATTATTTACTTCTTTTTATAGCACATTTTATTTAAAGAGCAGAGAAGTTCATTTTAGACGAGCTTAAATAAAACTGTTTGTTTATAGTTTTGAGTTTTCACTTCTGTCGGCAGTCCATATGACTGATTTGTGTTTTTTTTTACAGGAATATATTTTGCATGCTGTCATACACCTACTTCGGTTTGTAGTCACTGATGTATATCCATGGTTAATCTTGCTTCTCGGAGCTCAAAAGTTACAAAGCGAAAAAACTAAAATGAACAGAGCTATTGTCAAAATATACAGTATGTATTGTCTCATTGCGTATATTTTTATTACTGTTTTTATTGAGTCCCTTTGCTGTATGAAATGAGTGTAATGTTTAATATTCTAGTTCAGACACTAATTCTTTGAAAGATTAATACCATCATAAATTTCATACGGAGTCGTCTGATCCCTAACAAGACACAGCCTATATTATGGTGACTAGACTGTCCCTAAATATTTCTAAATATCCACATATTTTTGATAAATCGCCTCGACATATCACATTAATCACACAATTATTTGTCTAAGTAGGAATCGAACTCACGGCCCCTGGCCTAAGAGCCTGTTGGCCAGAAATAAAAATGAGTTATGTTTAAAAATCACTTCTTTGTTTTAGATTCTGAACTTTGTGAAACAAGTCATGGAGCTGTAAAAAATCTACTCGCTTTAACGACAATGAATGAAATAAGAATTGAGTTCTTCAACTTAAGTTTGGGAATGTATTTGGTTCCGATGTTTCTGTCCTTAATAGTAGGTTATGTGATAGTAGCTTTGCAATTTAATAATGTAATATAAAGATATGTATTTTATATTATTTACTTTATATATATTTCAATTTTTATGATTTATGTATATTATATGAATATTCATTGGTGTATTTGGTACCTGTGATAACACACATATGCAATTTAGCAATGAGACTAGTCCTTTCCCTAGGGCTCTCAAGAGATTAGTTGTGATACCAATCTTCAAAACGGGTGACAAGGGTGAAGTGGGTAATTATAGACCCATATCTATACTTCCAGCCCTATCTAAAATCTTCGAGAGAGTCCTTAATAATTATCTTATAGGCTTTCTGGAAGATAAAAACATTATTTCTAAAAATCAGTTTGGCTTCAGAAAGGGCTTGTCTGCTGAGGATGCGGTGGCATCATTTGCAAGCCTGGCGGTTCGTAAGATGGATGATAAGCAAAAATGTCTCGAAATATTTCTTGACCTCTCCAGGGCCTTTGATACGGTATCCATCCCAATTTTAGTAAATAAGCTTGAAATGGTGGGTGTCAGAGGAAAGGCCCTAAAAATTTTCACTGATTATTTGAGGGACCGCACTCAATGTGTTCGTATTGGATCGCATACCAGTAACGAAGTTTCAGTACATTGTGGGGTACCTCTGGATAGCATATTGGGCCCTACTCTCTTTACAATTTATATTAATGAACTTTGTAATATCTCATTGCCCAACTCTTATATCTGTTCGTACGCTGATGACACTGCTATTTTGGTTTACGGTGATACCTGGTGTGAGGCTGCAATCATTGTTGAACGAGTAATTAGTCTCACAATCAGTAGGCTTGCGCATAACCTAATGACCTTAAATATTGAAAAAACCTGCTATTTGACTTTTGCCATTAATCCATCTAGCCAACCAGCGGTAGACTCCATCAAAATAAAAGCTTATATATGTCCTAGCAATATTCACACATGCTCATGCCCCTCCTTAACAAGAACCTCATCCACAAAATATTTGGGTGTTACCCTTGGTCACTGTCTTAACTGCATGAACAAAAACAAAATTTGACTGCTAGGGTTAGAAAACTAATATACGTTTTTAAAAAGCTCCGTAACTTTGCGGATCAGCTACTCTTATATCTGTTTATACATCCCTCTGTGAATCTATCATCACATACTGTATTCCAATTTGGGGAGGGTCTCCTAAGACTAGGTTCATAGATTTGGAGCGTGCGAAGAGAGCGGTCCTTAAGGTCATTTTTCGGAAACCTTTTAGATACCCTACCAGTCAACTCTATAAGGATGGCAAAGAATTATATGAGACCCCTGATCCTCAAACTAGGATTTCCTGTATTTTGATGCCTGACTGTTAGACAACTTTACATATTAAGAATTTGTCTCCGTCGACGCAACCGTCCAGGCAGCGGATGTAGTTTCTGCAAGCATTGTCAGAAGACCCAAGCCCCCTTGCACTATTATGAACTTCAGAACAGCCTTTGGAAGAAGAAACCTCGAGTATCAAAGTGCAAATATATATAACAAACTATACAAGATCCTATATCTTCAATCCCATATAAAGTTCGATGGTGTACTTTGTGTCCGTTTCATGTATGTTTGTAAAGATCCCCGCGCTACAGGAATGTATATTCCTAATGCGGGAGTTGTCTTTTTAAAAAAGAAAAGAAAAAAGTTCAAACTCAAAGTAAAAATTGGACAATGGCTACACACTATGGATTATCATGACACAGAGAGCTTTTGTTGTTTGGTAAGGCAAACGTGACTATACATACTCTGAGACGAGCACTGTAACCTTTTGCACACACGTACACACTCTCACACACACAAATATACGCAGACACACACATGCACATACAAGAACACGCACACACATACACGCACACACACACACACACATACACACATACACATTTTTATTATTCACATATTTTATAACTATCAACTATTATAATCCATCATACATAATATATCATTAGTATTTTTATAAACTAAGTTCACCTAACTTGCATCGTGCTAAGCGGAGCCACTGCTTCTCAAAATACAGGAAATCCTAGTTTGAGGATCAGGGGTCTCATATAATTCTTTGCCATACTTGTTATGTAATTTGTTATTGAAAATAAAATAACCGTGTTACTTTCTTGTTGTATGGTTAAATTTATGCAATAAACTATTATTATTATTATGGATTTTGAATAGCATTATTATCTTAAAACCTCCATATCGAGAGAAAAAAGTCTTTACCCCGTGATAAAGACTATTTTCTGTCATAGATATTCACTTCCATTGTCCTTTACTGAACCAGCTTAAGGTTGAGGGGCAAATAATGCCATGTGGCATTAAGTCCAACTCATGCAATTGTCATTTATGATATTCTACTATCTGTACTATTAAATTGTTAATTGTAGTTAAACCAATGATAATAATTATCTTTGCACCTACCTTATCTTATTTCTACATCACCATAGCATTAAGTCCCCTTCTGGACAATAAGTGCAATGTGTTTTAAATAAATAAATAAACAATCTTTATTATTATCTTTATTTCTTTTATTTAGTCATCAAATTACCTTGGTATGATAGTAGTAACGTAATTATTTCACACACTATTCTGATCTGCCTTCTGCTATCTGATCTCAAACTAATCGCAGTCGCCATCGACGTCAGAATATGAAAATTAACTCGTCCCTCTCATTTCACCATTCACCGACTTCTCAGTTATATCAAGCACACATGTCCTTTCCACATAAAAGATATTCAAGCTGGTTTAATTTTGGAAACTTTGCGTGCTCTAAATATAAATTGTTAAAGTGATCAGTTAAAATAACTTCAGAAATAGATATAGCTTTTGTGTTTAGTGGAATTTCCACGACAACGGTAAAGCGAAATGCGAGGTTAATGGTTTAACTACCTGTTTATCTTATTTTCTATGCCCCGACGTAGAAATTTAACAATTGAGCCGGTTTTTCAATCAGTTTCAGGTAACAATCGATTCATAATAATAACACGAGCTACATAAATAATATCAAAAGATTGTTGTTTTTGTATATCGCTTGTTCTAATTGTAGTAATAATAATAGTTTTGTAGTACTTAGTACTAATGATCGCAGGGAGGTATGGGAAGGTTTTATAGGGCCCAATTTAGACTTCAAAGTATCGACCTCCTGAATACGGTATGGTGATCTCTTCGGAGAAACCGAAGGTTTTGTTTGTGCGATTATGAACGAAGTTGACACGACGAATAACTATCGAAAGTATATCCTGAAAGATGGTATGTTTGATATCTGTCGGGCATGTCATCGGCCCGGGGAATCTATAAGACATATTATTTCTGGTTCCTTACGTCTTGCTAACGGCGAATATTTGCACAGGCATAACCAAGTAGCCAGGATAGTACATCAATAGCTTGCCCTTAAATACAAACTTGTGAATTCAGAGGTGTCACACTACAGGTATTTGCCCGACCCAATTCTCGAGAATGATCGTGCTACGTTATATATATTTATTTATTTTTTAAATTAAAACTGTCTACCTCTTGCACGACAAGAGCCTTTTTCAACCTTTTTAAATTATTATGTGTGTCTTAATTTTTGTTCATTTTCGTTATTTTTTTTTTTATCACCACTTTGCATATATCTTCGCCAAAATTTAAAAATGCTGCTCGAGTCTCCTTATTGCTTAATAGCCGGTGTGCCTCTTCTTTAGCCAGTTGTACCCCAAGACGTTGCTCAGCCTCAAACTTTTTTGCCCCGAATACGAGGCACTCGAAAATTATATGCAGGACGGTCTCCTCCTGGGCTGCTCCTACTGTCTCCTGCTACGTTATATTGGGACCGGTCTATTATCACAAACAGAACTATTGTTGGTAATAAGCCTGATATTGTGGTGATAGATCGATTAGAGTGCCGCGCAATGATTGTTGACATCGCCGTTTGGATTTATCTCATGAGGTTGTTGATATGTGGAATGTATATTCAGTGATCATTGTTCCCATGGTTGTATCTGTTAATGGATTGATAGCCAAAAGCCTCGACCAACACCTTAAGAAGCTCACGTAAGACGGCTGGATCAAGGGTGTTATGCTAAAGGCAGTCCTCTTAGACACGATACGTATAGTGAGGGGTTCTTGGTCCCTGTACCCGGGGTCGGCGGTCTACAATTTTTTTATATTTTTAAATATATAATATTGTTTATCTTTTTTATATATTATTAAAAATGGAATAGATAAATATATATAAATGTAATAAATATAATAATAATGTTAACTATTTGACTTATTTTTAGAGTGAATATTTGTAAATGCATATTTAGGTTATACGTCTTGTTTTATTTAAATAATAAAAAGTTTGGCATACAAGTCGTATAGTACTTAGAAGTCATTACAAACATTAGTTTTGGTCGTCAAAAGATACATAAAAACATGTTATGATCTATGAAAATATAAAAGTTGTGTGAATATTCAACTATTTTCAAATGTTGCCGAGCTGAACTTTGGTGTCTTATAAGTTTGTTAAGAGAAAAAATACTGTTCCAAAATGGGCTTATACATATATATATATTTATTGCCAAAAAGTGCATTAAAATCGAAGCGAACAGACAGTGGAAGCAATTTCATTTTATGTTACTTAAAGATGTGCTTTGAATAAGAAAAATACCAGCTAAGTGCGAGTTGGATTCGCACACCGAGGGTTCCGTACAACCTTGTAAGTATATTGTTTTTTGTCACAGCTCAAAAGCGATTAGTATTTGATATGAATTTCAACTTTACTTGATACCGCTACGCATTCATAAGGAACAGGGTAATACGTTTATAATTATAACAAAATAACACGATGTAATATAACAAAAAATTTAAAGTTTTTGATTTTTTTCCTTCATGTGTGCTACTTGTATGTGTCGTCTGAATATGCCTGTTACCATGGCATTTCACAAGGCTCTATGCTAGGTCCTCTACTTTTGTCATACATATAATTGATTTACCATATTATTTATAAGATCTCTGTGACAAAGTTATATTTGCTGATGGCACGTCACTTATTCTTAAAGTCGGTCGTAAGCAAAAAGTTTTTTAGATGTGAATAGAGCTCTATATGATATATTGAATTGGTTTACAACGAAAATATCTTTCTGAATTCAAATAAAACAAAATGTGTGAAATATACTATGCCAAATGTAAAAAAGCTAGGCACTAATCTAGTTCTGAATAATGAAATCCTAAGCATTGTACACTCAGCAGTATTCTTGGGAATTACCTTATACACTAAATTATAATGGGAAGTCCAGAGAAACAGCCTGACGGGCAGACTTACTTCGCCAGCTTATGCAGTATAGAAGGCACGTCAGCTCACCGATACGGACCCAGCTAGGTCAATTTATTTCAGCTACCTTCACAGTGTCATATCCTATGTTATGCTACTTTGGGGTATGGCGGCTGATATTGAAACGATTTTTACTCTGCAAAAACAGACAATTCCTTAAATGTAGTATTTAGATGCTGGTCTCTGTTTGAGAGTTATTAACAAACCCTTGTTAGTTGAAAAGATTATCATGGTAACTTGATTTCCAATGATTTTTATGCGTATCTCGACTATAGTCCGTCATGCTCACTAAAATATAATTTCTTGCGTCCATGCTGTGCATGGGTGCTGCTTGAGTCGACTGGTCGGCCTAGTAAGCGATGCTTCAGCCTACACTATTATTTTGGTTCGGTCAACTACAGCTCTATTCTAATCTTCCATTCTCGTCACCCATTTGTAATTTGATCGGTTATTTATTTATTTAAAACTCGTGTGACCATTTGTTACATTAAGTAGGTGAAGAGTTTTTAACTGCAATCAATAATTCTTTTTGTCATGTTACATTCCTTCATAGGCCATGACTCACATACTCAGTCTCCAAATATTGATTTGTTTTAATTATGTATGCGCATCCATGTAGTTTTGTAAATATTAGTCACTCTGTAATTCTATAGGTATACTAATTGTAAATAATTTTGAATTGTTCATTACTTAGAATAATTACTTCGGTGCACCATTCCTTAAAGAACTGTAGTAATGTATCTAATCGAATTGTTTTATTAATTCATCTTTTATTTACTCGTACTCATGTGTACATCTCTGTTTGTCTTGAATACAATTCGATCGTTTACTTATAAAATGAATCAATTAAAAATCATACACTATCTCAAAACTACAGAAAATATAATGGGCATTTATAGAAATTACGCCTTTTATGGGGGAAGAAGTAAAAAAATTGCTGTGTTTTGCATGATTTTTAAAATTTTACTAAGTCTGCTAATGCTTGTGAACAATTCTTTCTTTATTTTAGTACTTGTGCCGTTTGAAAACGAAAATATGAAATATTTTTTTTGGTCTGGTTATTTAAATAACTTTATTGGGGATTTTCTTTGTACTGCGTGTAGCATATTGAAATCGTCGGCATACAAAATTGCTATAACCAACCTTATGGATGTCCACAACGTTTACGTCGAAAATGTTCTTTACAAAAAAAATCTTAAACAAATGGTATCCGTTGTCGTTGTCAGTTGTACACTAATTCTTGTCGCTGAGCTCTGTTTAGTCGCATCTTATATATATTATTCAATTGCCACCGATGTGGATCACAGTGCAGTTATTTATTGTATGTGTTTCTCATATCTTTTAAATAAATTTAATTACGCCTTGGATATATATGCGTTGTGTATCTATTTAACATTACTATCAAATCTATTGAACTGCTTAAATGATACACTAGATGAAATAAAGGAAAAACTACGCACGGAGTATACTGATTCATTTCTGGAAATAAATGGGCCGTACAAGAATTTAAATCTGTTAGGAATGATTCAGCTCTGGGCTGAGCTGTATGAACGCTTAGTGTGTAGTGGTCAGCATTTAACAGCATGTTTTAAGTGTCAAGTAAATATTTACACATAATATTTTAATGTTATAATCTGTTAAAATTTTTAGTTTAAAACAATTTTCACTGTCAAGATAAAATATACTAAATATTACAAGGATTTCAAATTAATTAATATCACTCAATTTTTATGACTTTATCACTTAAGAGATAAGTTAGGTTTTTACAAAAAAATCTTCAGTTCACGATACTGATGTATTACTGTTTTAACAGACGATATTTTGGATATCGACGGCGACATTCACTTACATCAATATTTTGTATCGCATATGTACGTCTTTCATTGAAAAGGTAAGTAAGTGGTCATGTATCAATTTCATATAATCATGTGTGACAACCTTTCACGAGTTTTTTTTTCAGGAATATTTGCATGTTGTGATACACCTACTTCGGTTTGTAGTCGTTGATGTATTTCCATGGTTCATAGTGCTTCTCGGAGGTCAAAAGTTGCAAAACGAAAAATCTAAAATGAACAGAGCTATTGTCAAATTGAACAGTATGTTTTGTCTCTGTGAGTATATTTTATCACTGTTTTTATTTAGTCCCCTTGCTATGCGAACTGAGTATAATGTTTAATATTTTAATTAGACACATATTCTTTGAAAGATTAATAGCGTTATAAATTTCATACAGAGTCGTCTAATCTCAAACGAGATACAGCTTGTGCTATGGTAAATAGACTATTGCTAAATATTTCTAAATACGAGTATATGAGCCATAGATCGAATTAAGTAGCATGAAATTGGAGAGCCCTAAGTCCGTGCAACTTTACCAGTGTCTCGGAGAAGGAAAGAATTTGCCCCGTTTTTCTTATATTTTTCATCGACGCTTTTTTATGGAATAGGAGGAAAACGAGTAGACGTATTGCCTGATGGTAAGTGCATGGCATTGGCTTAGCGGAGCATGGCTCTCCCATGCTCGGCTCCTATTGGTCTTAGCGTGATAATATATAGCATATAGCATTGCTCAATAACTGGGCTAACAAATACTAAAAGAATAAGTGAAGTTGGTCCACATTCATCACACAATTATTTGTCTAAGTAGAAATCGAACTCACGGCTTCCGGCCTGACAGCCTTATGGCCAGAAACAAAAATGACCTATTTTCAAAAATAGCTTCTTTGTTTCAGATTCCGAAGCTCGTGAAATAAGTCATGGAGCAGTCAAAAATCTATTCACTTTGACGACAACGATTGAAATAAGAATTGAGTTCTTTAACTTAAGTTTGGGAATGTATTTGGTTCCGATGTTTCTGTCCTTAATAATAGGTTATGTGATAGTAGCTTTGCAATTTAATAATGTAATATAAATTTATGTATGTTATATAATTTTGTATGTGGTGTATGGGGGCGAACCACAATTTTTCGCTCCCAGCCAACCTCACCTGCACGCGGTGCACTCTGCTAGATAAACAACGAGGCCCTGGCGACCGACCTATGGCGGTATATCCATCCCACCAGGCGTAACTAAATACAATAGGCCAGTGATGGGCAGCAGCATCACCGATACAACAAGGTACGCCCTGCGATCACGAACCCGCCTGCCCAGCGTGGTGATTATGGGCAAAACCCTCCATGAGTAAGCGACAGAAGCCACGGTCCCCAGTTCCCGGTAGTCCCGCTATTCCTGGTCATAGTGGCGACCACGGTTACGGCGGGTCAGGGGGTGCTAAAAATAACCGGGTTACGTGACGCCACCACAAACGACTGACCCTGGCAACATTCAACGGCCGCACATTACGGCTAGACTCGCATCTGGTACAACTTGAGGAGGAACTTGGGAAGATTAGGTGGCACATCTTAGGGTTATGTGAAGTCCGAAGAGAGGGGGAGGATACCATAATCCTCGACTCAGGCCACCTGATGTACTTCCGCGAGGGAGACCAACGATCCCAAGGTGGCTTGGGGTTTCTGGTAAACAAGACGCTTTCTGGCAACGTTGTGGAGTTTTCCAGTGTGTCGAACAGGGTAGCGTACCTCATTGTCAAGCTTACCGAGAGGTATAGCCTCAAGGTAATACAAGGGTACGCACCGACCTCGGCTCACTCGGACGATGAGGTGGAGGATATGTTCGATGTCATATCGAGAGCCCTCCACTCCACTACTAAAACCCACTACAACGTTGTTATGGGTGACTTCAACGCCAAAGTGGGAGTACAAACCTACGGCGAATCAGTAATGGGATCCCATGGATTTGGTAACAGGAATCATAGGGGGCAAATGCTCATCAATTTTCTCGAGCGGGAGGGGCTGTTTTTGATGAACTCACTTTTCGAGAAGCGGCCCCAAAGAAAGTGGACGTGGAAAAGCCCCGACGCTATGACCAAAAATGAGATCGATTTCATCATGATGGACAGGAAGCACATATTCAGCACGTCTCAGTGGTCAATAGGTTTAACACCGGTAGTGATCACCGTCTAGTTCGAGGTTCTCTGAATGTCAACTTCAAAGCTGAACGTGTCCGCATGATGAAATCCAGGCTCCGACCAATTCTGCTTCAAGTCGAGATGGGATCTGAAAAATTTCAGCCTAATCTGGAAAACCGATTTGTTGCCATGGAAACCACAAGAGACGTAAACCAGAACCTTGAAAACGTGGTTCGAATCCGAATTCGAATGAAGGTACGAGATTTTGTCAAATGCAGCGTACAGGCACGAAGTCGAAACTATCACAGAGGACACTAGGGTTAATGAAGGAAAGACGTAAGAACCCGCCAGTCACTTCATCGGCAAAGCGGACTCTAAGCCGAGAGACTAGTAAGCGTGTACGACATGATCTCCGATGCTCCAACACTCTTTTGATTGAAAGAGCAATCGAGCAGAATCGGGGGTCAAAAGCATTTGTGAAATCTCTTGCAAGAAGCCATTTGACGAAGTTGACCACAGCAAGCGGAGAAATCGTTGCTTTCAAGCTGGCAGTCGTTTCGGAAGTAGAAAGCTTCTATGGCGATTTGTACTTCAGAGGCGTGGAGTAGGAGTGTGGTCGTCCTGTTCTTCAAAAAGGGTAATAAAACCATGTTGAAGAACTATCGGCCCATTTCCCTCCTGAGCCATGTCTATAAGCTGTTTTCAAGAGTCATCACGAACCGTCTTGCGCGAAGACTCGACGAATACCAGCCACTGGAGCAGGGTGGGCTTCGGAGCGGATATGGTGCCTTAAACTACATCCACACAGTGCAGCAGATAATACAGAAGACCGAAGAGTATAATCAGCCCCTGTGTCTAGCATTTGTGGATTATGAAAAGGCCTTTAATTCGATCGAGATCTGGTCGGTTCTGGAGTCCCTGCAGCGTTGCCAAGTAGATTGGCGGTACATTCAACTATTGAGATGACTTTACAAAGCCGCCACTATGTCCGTCCAAGTACAAGATCAGCATACAAGACCCATACCATTGCATCGAGGAGTGAGACAAGGGGACGTTATATCCCCGAAATTGTTCACTAATGCAATGGAGGACTTGTTTAAGACGCTGCACTGGAAAAGGCGCGGTATCAACATCAATGGCGAATACATCTCTCACTTCCGATTTGCAGATGACATCGTCATTATGGCAGAAATGCTGCAGGACCTACAACAGATGCTGAACAACCTGGCTGACTCGTCTGTGCGCATCGGCCTACGGATGAACTTGGACAAGACCAAGATCATGTTCAATGAACATGTACTACCGGAACCGGTTGCGGTACACGGTGCCGTTCTCGAAGTTGTTCAAAAATATGTATACCTCGGGCAGACTTTGCAGTTAGGTAGAAACAGCTTTAAGGACGAGGGGAACAGAAAAATCCAGCTAGGTTGAGCAGCGTTTGGGAAAATTCGTCGGGTCTTCTCATCGTCGATCCCACAGTGCCTAAAGACGAAAGTCTTCAATGCGTGCGTCCTACCCCTAATGACATATGGAGCCAAAACGTGAACACTTACGGTTCGACTGGTCCATAAGTTCAAAGTCGATCAGCGTGCTATGGAGAGGGCTATGCTCGGCGTTTCTCTAAGGGATCGCATCAGAAACGAGGTGATCCGACAAAGAACCAGGGTCATCAACTTAGCCCACAGGAATAGCAAGCTGAAGTGGCAGTGGGCTGGCCACATTTGTCGAAGAACCGATAACCGTTGGGGTAAACGAGTTCTTGAGTGGAGACCGCGTCTCGGCAAACGTTGTGTAGGACGTCCACAGGCTAAGTGGAGCGATGATTTGCGTAAGACGGCTGGCAGGAGCTGGATGCGAGAAGCCATAGATCGAACTAAGTGACGTGAAATTGGAGAGGCCTATGTCCAGCAGTGGACTGCGATAGGCTGATGATGATACACTTTTTATATATTTTAATTTTGATTATTTTTATATGTAACATTGATTGGTGTATTTGTCTATATTTTATATATTTTAATTTTTATTACTGGTATTTGTAATATTAATTGGTGTATTTGTCTATGGATTTTGAATAGCATTATTATATTTAAATCTACGGTCTACTGGTCTACAGTAAATGAATACTGCAATATTATTTGCTATTTATTTCGTAGGTATAACAGCAGCACAAATAGAAATAAAACTTAAGATAGGCTTATGTCCCACCAGTTAGCTACTATTGGAGGCTATAATAATCATCTGAGAATAACATAAGATTACCAAAAATTGTTTATTATAATGCATGTATATACATTTGTCTACAATAAATGAGCACTGAAACTGAAACATTGGTTTATTTCCCTAATATGCTAAGAATAACAGGCTAACATCATTGCAAAGAGAATGAAAACAGGATTTTGTATTGTGTAGTACACTAGTATAGAAGCCAAAAGTCTGCGTTTAGTATAGTATTGTATTAGTGCATCATAACATTCCTTCTCTTTAGAAACATTGACAGTAGAAAGGTTCACGAAAATACAAAGGTAAAGTATTGGCTAAGTCCGTAGGCTTGTAGGTTATATCGTTTGATAATCCATTTGTGACAGGTAGCAGTCATGGATTGCAAGTTCATTACAGATTTAATGAATGATTCATGTGAATGCCAACATTTAAAAATCTGGTAATTAAAACTAGAATTGTTGATGCTATAACTAACCTAACAAATACAACAAAAATCCCAACTATGAAAAGTGATTGGCGGTACAAAAGTCAAAGTTGCCACTGTCCTTTGTGTGGATATTCAACTATTTTTAAATTTTGCAGAGCTAAAATTTGGTGTCTTGTTACATTGTTAAGAGAAATGACACTGTTCCTAAATTACATGTATAACATACTTGCTGATGTCAGTTATCTCGACATCGCAGAGGAGCATCTCGACAAACTTGAGCGCCTTCAAAAATATCGCATTAGATTTACATATATTTGGATTACACAAATATGATCATGTTTCTGAATTTCGCAATCAGCTTAAGTGGCTCCCGATTCGCTTTTGACGGAATGCTTATATTCTTTCCATACTTTATGGTGTTCTATTTCATCCGTTTACTCCACCTTACTTAAAAAAACGCTTTGTTTTCCTCAGTGACACACCTCTGAGATCCTTGAGGTCATCTGAATCTCTGGAACTGGCAGTACCAACTCACTTTGCAAGGTTCTACGATAAGTCCTTTACGGTACAAGCTATCCGATTATGGAATGCTTTGCCAATGGCTATACGGCGCGCCAAATCTTTGCCGATATTTAAAACAATGTTCAAAGATCATCTTCAAAGACCTTTCATCATAGTATGTTATGTGCCTAAACATATTTTACTATTACCAGTTATGTTGTTTATTTATTTTTATTTTCTTTTTCAATGGAAATGTAAATATTTAATTTGTGTGTATTTTGATATGTGATTTTTATCTTATCATTCATTTATAGAATTCACCTTTAACCTTCACTTTTTTTTCTTTTTTCTCTTTTTGCAACTAACTGCCCATGGATTCGTATTTGTTTTTTCCTATCCCAAGTTTGCCTGGAAGAAATTGCTTTTTAGCGATAAGGCTGCCATTTGTACAAGGTAATTCAATTGATGTATTATTATGTAAGCTATATATTTATGTAAACTGTTATATCTGTTGTACAATAGAGTGTATTCTATTCTATTCTACATATTAACCTTAATTATGAACCACTATCTATTGCTGAAAAGTACATTAAAGCCTTTGAAATAGCTTAAAACGTCTAAGCGAACCGACAGCGGAAGCGATTTCATTTTATTCTATGTATGGATGTGCATTGAATTAAAAAAACCCGCCAAGTGCGATTCCTTGCAAACCTGTTTTTTTTCACAGCTCAAAAGCAATATGACCTAAGTATTTTATATGAATTTCAACTTTACTTGATACCCCTACTCATTTAAAAGGAAAAGGGTAGTAAAATTATAATTATTAAAAAAAATACTATATCATGCTGCAACAAAAGAAAATTCAGTTTTTCGATTTTTTTTCATGTGTGCTGGGCGTTTTGCTCGTTGGTACCGATCATCGTTTACATAAAATACACAACTCGTTTGAAGGTCTTCGTATACGTTTTTATATTAAAATCTAATAGCTAAAGATATTATTGCACTTCCTGCAAATAAATTCAAGCTTACTGTGAAAAATCACCTCACTAGGAAAGCCAACTATGTGATTGTTATCTGACGACAAACAGTCAACGGCTTCAGGTTTTATTATATACAGACAAACCTTTTATATCTTTTAATTGAGCTGAATTATTAACATACTATTGTTAGTTGAAAATAATGCGTGATGATTATTATGGTAACTTTCTTGGGCTGTGTGGTCGGCCTAGTAAGCGATGCTTTAGCCTATACTATTATTTTGGTTCATTCGACTGCCACTCTACAACACTATAGTATACAACAACAACATAGACTGGTGCGCCACAGTATGGTGTTATAGTGAGGTGCCTCTGCATCATTGGACTTGGGTTGCATTTATTCAAATCAAATATCAAATCAATTCTTCCCTTCTTATCACCTGTTTGTAAATTGATCAGATATTTATTTATTTTAAGCTCTAACAATAAATCAACAAATACTTTATCCTCGAACAAATTAATATATTACTTAATTTTTATATAACAACTCCAGTGTTACCATTTGTTACACTAAGTAGGTAAAGAGTTTTTAATTGTTTTCATTTAATTGATTTGAATTGTGATCATGTTGTATACCTTCATGGACCATGAGTCATATACTCGGTGTTCACTTATTGATTTGTTTTAATTATGTAAATATACGCATCCATGTAGTTTTATAGATATTAGTCACTCTGTAACTATGTCGATATACTGATTGTTAAAACTTTTCAATTGTTGATTACTAAAAATAATTACTTCGATACAGCATTCCTTAAAGCAGTGTTGTAGTGTAGCTAATCGAATTGTTTTATTTCTTCATCTTCCATTTACTAGTACTCATGTGTCCACCTCAGTGTGTCTTGAATACAGTTCGTTCTTTTACTTATAAAATGAATCAATTCAAAATCATACACTATCTCAAAACTACAGAAAATATAATGGGCATTTATAGAAATTACGCCTTATATGGGAGAAAAAGTAAAATCATTGCTGTGGGTTGCATGATTCTAAAAATTTTGCTAAGTCTACTAATGTTTGTAAACAATTCTGTCTTTACTTTAGTACTGGTGCCGTTTGAAAACAAAAATGTGCAATATTTTTTTTGGTCTGGTTATTTGAAAAACTTTATTGGGGATTTTCTTTGTACTGCGTGTAGCGTATTGAAATCGTCGGAATATAAAATTGCTATAACCAATCTTATGGCTGTCCACAACGTCTACTTCGAGAATGTCCTTTACAAAAGAAAACTTAAGCAAATGGTGTCCGTTTTTCTTGTCAGTTGTACACTAGTTTTTCTCGAAGAGTTCTATTTAGTCGCATCTAATTTATATCATTCATTTACCACCGATGTGGATAACAGTGCTGTTATTAATTTTATGTCTATATCATTTGCTTTAAATAAATTTAACTACGTGTTGGATATATATGCATTATATACATATTTAATATTACTATCAAACCTACTGAACTGCTTAAATGATACACTAAGTGAAATAAAGAAAAAAATACATACGGAGAATACTGATCCATTTCTGGAAATAAATGGACCGTACGAGAATTCAAATCTGTTAGAAATGATTCAGCTATGGGCTGAGCTGTACGAACGCTTAGTGTGTAGTGGTCAGCATTTAACAGCCTGTTTTAAGTATCAAGTAAATATTTATACATAATATTTTAATATTATAATCTGTTTTTGTTATAAAAAGTTTTTAGTTGAAAACAATTTTCATTATCAAGATAAAATTCGAGAAATAATATTGGGATTTCGAAAATCACTCAATTTTTATGATCCTTCAGAGATACTTTTGAGTAAAAAAATTTGCTTCAATTCATGCTATTCATGTATTTCTGTTCTTACAGACGATGTTTTGGATATCGACGGCGACATTCACTTACATCAGTATTTTGTATCGTATATGTACGTCTTTCATTAAAAAAGTAAGTGTTCATGTATCGATTTCAAATAAACATGTGTGACAAACTTTCATGATTTTTTTTCTTTCAGGAACATATTTCTCATGCTATGATGCACCTGCTTCGGTTTGTAGTCGTTGATGTATTTCCATGGTTTATCGTGGTTCTCGGAGGTCAGAAGCTGCAAAATGAAAAAACTAAAATGAAAAGAGCTATTGTCAAAATGAATGGTATGAGTTGTCTTAGTGAGTATATTTTATCACTGTTTTTATTGAGTCCCCTTATTATATGAAATGAGTGTAATGTTTAATATTCTAGTTTAGACACATATTCCTTGAAAGATTAATTGTGTTATAAATCTCATACAGAGTCATCTGATCCCAAACGAGACATAGCTGTGCTATGGTAACTAGGCGATTTGCTTAATATTTCTAAATATATGCATACTAATTGACCCGCGCAACTTCGTCTGCCACTCTCTAAAAGATTTTATTTTTTACATTCCGTCAACATTTTCGGTAGCCACCCTCACCCAGCTCCTATTGGTAGTAGCGTCATGTTATATAACATACAACCTTCCTCGCTATTTAGGCTATCCAACCAAAAAGAATTAGCAAAATCGGTTCTCCTGTTCACGAGTGATGTCGTGACCAAGCCAAACATGAATTCATTTTTATCTACTAGCAACCCGCCCCGGCTTCGTACGGATTCATGATGGAAAATATAATACACTAACCCGCGCAACTTTGTCAGCGTCTCTGAGAAGGAATGAATTTGCCCCGTTTTTGTTATATTTTTCATCGATGCTCGGCTCCTATTGGTCCTAGCGTGATTATATATAGCCTAGAATTAGTGAAATTGATCCAGCTGTTCACACGTGATGGCGTGACCAACGGAAATAGAGATTCATTTGTATATATATATATATAT